>JAAGEH010000027.1:1192368-1229791 GCA_011751065.1 Lasiurus cinereus
TGAGTAAGTTGTGTGAGTGAGATATGTGAGTGAGTGAGGTGTGTGAGCGAGGTGCATGAGTGAGTGCATGCGTTGGCAATGACTTCTCCCACCGCAGATGATGCCATTTATTACAGAAAGCTTCGCTCCCTTCCTGTACTGGCAGACATGCTACCTCAGATACAGACAGATGTGTAAGTAAGATACAGGTGGGATTTAGAAATAAATACATGATTGATAAGTAGGTTAAGAGTTTTTTTTAATCTGGAAATGACTGAGAATCTTGTCTCTTACACTTATGCTAACTTAAATATCTATGCTACTCTAAAACCAAATGACTTCCTAAATGTGAGCAATTTGGTATTGTAACAATTACGGGTGTGTATTTTTTTGCTAAGATGGTACTTTTTCTCTCTTGAAAAGGGACATATATTCATAAATTGTTTTTATTTTATAAGGACTAACAAAATGGAAGAAAGCCGTATTTTGGTTTTTATGATTATAGCCAATGTGCTAGCCAATATAACATCCCTTTTCATCCATGTGCTTCAAAATTTATTTTACAAAGGAGATTGACCTCTGGCCACTCAGCTGTGATGTACTCTCAAGTTACACACTGTGTGTCCTTCTGAAACTGCCACATTAAATCCAATCTCCCTAAAAATGAAGGCTTTAATCTTAAAAAAATGTGAGCAATTTGGATGTTATTTTTCTTTTTGACTAGCTTTGTGATAATTCTGAGTATAAGACACTGTGTTTAAAAATATCTCATGTATTCCTTATGCATTACAATTCCCAGACACTTAAATATTGTAATAAGACAGACGAGCTAAATAAACAGTGCCTGGAATGCAAGTTTGGCACTCTTGGGAGAGGAAACCAAAAGTCATTGATTGCCCCTTAGGAAGCAGGCACTGAGCTTGCGCTAACTCAGGCTCAGAGAGGTACAGTAACTTGCCCAGTGTGAAGTCTTCTGCACTCAAGGAGGGCTGGGATTTGAACTAGAGTGGCCTGACTCTAAAATTCCTACCAAAGACTTGAGATGTGAATCTCACTTCTCAAAACCAACTCTGCGTGTCTTGGGTTCCAGAGATGCTCACACACCTATGTTTTGTGTTCCCAAGCTCACGAAGTGGAGAGGATGGGGGTGAGGATTCCAATCATGACTCACACAATTTGATTACTGAAAAAACTCAGGAGTGCAAATGACTCTCCGAATAGCAAATGCACTTTTGGGTGCAGCTCACTATTTTTTGAATGAGATTGATTTTTGAAGGCTAAATAGCATCCCTGAACACCTGAGGACTATCTGTCTGTCAGATACGGTTCACTAGGAAAATCAAATCTACAGCCAAGAGCACACTGGTGTATTAGGATTTTCTACAGACTGGATCACTTTTCTCTAAGTTTCTGGCTCATTTATCCAGAACAACATCCCTTCCCAAGCTCATTTCTGCCAGAAGTTTTTTTTCTCTCCTTCTAGTTCCATTCTAGCAACCAGTTTTTAATTCAGAAGGTAGAAAATAGTAACCCATGGGGCCACTGCAGTTGCTTGTCCAAAAGCTCCAATAAGACATCTACTAAGACACTGCTTCCTTCATGTCACCACCCTCTTGGCACGGGAGGAAACCAATGCAGAAGCCTACAAATAAGGAATGAGGCTCAGAAAGGTCAGGTAGCCTTCCCAAGGTCATAAAACAATAAGTGAGAGCATTGCCACTCAAAGCCAGAACAGTGTGACTCTAAATCTACTGCTTCTACCACAGCTCGGTTACGTATCTAGCCCTGGATTTGACCAACAAGATCTACAGACTAGGTCCCTGATCCTCTGATCCTAGAGCATTCTGAGAGGGCATAGAAGCATGAGACAAAGAAAACCCTTGTTAGAAATGAATACAGGCAGAAGGTCACTGAATGTTGAAGCAGGAAAATTTCTCATGATTATCTGGCCGACTGGGTGCATTTAGGTTATTCATCTTGAACTGAAGAGAGATGCTCACTGAGGGTGGTAAGGTTAGGTCTTGAAGACATCAACATGACTGAAGTGTATTCTTTGGCTTGGGTTTCAAAGAAGAAAGGTTGGCCAGACTAGTATGGCTCAGTGTTTGAACGCCAACCCATGAACCAGGAGATCATGGTTTGATTCATGGTCAAGGCACATGCCTGAGTTGCAGGCTTGATCCCCAGTGGGGACATGCAGGAGGCAGCCAACCATTCCTCTCCCTTCCTGTCTCTAAAATCATTTTTTTTAAAGCACATATTTAAAGGGAGAAAGGTTGGCCTGGCCAGTAGATTGGAGCACCGTCCCATATACCAAAAGGCCGCAGGTTCCATCCCCGGTCGGGGCACATGTGGAAGGCAACCTATTGATGTTCTTGTTCTCCTTTCCTCCTTCCTTCCCTCCTCCTTCTTCTCTCTAAAAGCAATGGGCATATCCTGAGATGAGGCTTAAAAAATAAAATAACAGGAGGAAGTCTGGAGCTCGTTTGAAGTTTTGAATTCGACTAGGAATTCTAAATTTGATGCAACAAGCAAAGGAAGTTATCATGGGTTCATGGGTGTGGGCAGACAGGATCAAAATTGCCTTTGAAGATCAGTCTGCCTATAGAATACAGGAGGCACTAAAAGCGAACAACTTTCTGTTAACTGGGAGAGAAGGAGAGAGCACCAAGTTATGAGCGACCTAGCACATAAACGCCTCTGGTGAAGCGGGAGAACTGGGTCGTTGCCATGCCTGACCACGCTACTAAGCCTTCAATCCAACAAGTCTCAGCACGTGGCATGGTCGGTCTCAGCACACGCACTTTGCTGGTGAACTCCAAAATATGTTGTAGGAAGCTCACTGAGGCAAATGTTGAGGGCACCAAGGACACCCCACAACCCTCCCACACGCTTAGTAATTTCACCTGCCAGATATTGCAGCTATGGCTGTTTAATACCGGGACTAAGGCCCTCCCTCCCCACTTTCTGTGTGTAAAAGAACAAGAAATCACTTGTTTTTAGAAAGTGCCATTTCTGGACTAACCACCATCATGAGCCCGGACTAACTCGGTATGAGATGTCACACTACCAAATCCTTTGCTGACACCTTAAACGCTTAGAGCCTTCTGTGGCTACTGATAATTTTCTGGCTGGCAGTTTGCCTCATAAACATATCTCAAATACATATCTTCTCTTCACATATTTCACTCTGGCCACGATGCCTTACTGTCGGTTCCTTAAATATTATCTCCTTTCCTACCCCAGACCCTCTGCATTTCCTGTTCTCTCCACCTCACATAGTCTTCCCCCTCTTACTTATGTGGCTAGTTACTGCTCATCCTTTGCTCTCCCGTCACTTAGGTAGATGGCCAAATTCACATCCACTCTGTCTACCAGGCACCTCAGTGTACGTGTCACGCACTGTACCAGACACTTGGTGTCAGTGGAGAAGTAGACCTCAGACCTCATCTAACACGCTCATTTTTACAGATGAGGAAATTAGGGCCAGAGAGGTAAAGAAATTTGTCCGCATCTGTACAGCTAGTTGGAAGAACAATTAGACAAAACAAAAAATGGAAATTGTTAAGTGCTGATGGTAGATCAAGTCAGTCTTCAAAACGGGGACGGAGATGCTGAGCTGACTGTGGAGGGACAGGGCAGGAGTGGAAAAACAGCGAAGAGCACAATGACTCTGCAGTGCTACTAAGGAGATGACACTATTACTTCACCACTAGCAACATACGCCCGCTGTGCTGGTTTTACGGAAGGAGGGCAGCTTTCATGCCCATCTTGTCTTACTGCCCCATCCTATTGTCTGGAAACCACAGGGTGCCTTGTGGGTCCAACTGTGGCAGTAAATACAAGAGGACTGTACTGCAATGGAAACCAGGGCCTGGACCGCACCAGCATCAAGCTCTAGCCCAGGGGGCCGCGGGAGCTGTAATGCACTGGGATACAAATAGCTTGTTGTGGCTCTCAAGACACCACAAACAAACCATCCATCTGACCTGGAGTCACAAGTGACTGGGCAGTACGAGGAGGAGTGGGGGGAGGGGGCATGATCACTGAGCCTTAGCACTTTGGGAAGAAGCCCCCACCCTTGCTAGTCATCTCTCAACTGTGAAGTGTGTGGGAAAAAACTTTTATCACATCAATGGCCCTGCTAAGGGTCAGCTCTCACTGCAACAACAATCCCCACATGAGAACATGTAAAAAAAGAGCTGGCCTGTCCCTTGCCCTGACCCTGCTACCTCCCCTCTTCCGTGGTTAAATCAAGAGGATTCGGTCTCTAGTTCACCCTTCAACCAGCAATCGCCAAGCTCATCTTTCCATTTCATAGCAGAAGAGTCTTACAACCTCTGTCCTGCGAGACCTTCTCCTCTAAACACAGTTTTCCATTCCGAAGCTGAAGCGAAAGAACAGACGACGAGTTGCCCATTCTGCTGCCTGTTGGCACGAAAGCTGGTTGAAGCATTCTATAAAACACTGGAGTCCATGGGTGTCTGCCTAATGAGAGAATGTGTGTGTGTGCACAAAGCACTGGTGTGTACACAAGACTTGGGTATGCAGTGGTTAAGGGGAGAGGGTAGGGGTAAGGGATACACGTATGGATAAATGCAAGACGCTCAGTGAATGTGAATGTTGCCACCATTTCTAGATGCCATGACCTTTTCTCAGACTCCTCAAAAGCCTACTTTCCCTGCATCCTGATCAATAAATTTTCTAGAGTCACTCAGAATGATATCCACATGTACAGTGGATTGTGCATTTTGCCAGCGAAACACATTGATGACTTCCCTTCTACTTAGGATGAAATTCTAAATCCTATCCAGGTTTTCTGCCTCTCTCTCCAGTCTCTCCCTTTGAAACACCACGGGCTCTACCATTGTGGTTTCCACCGCCCCCCACCCCCTGCCTCATTTGTTTATATGTTCCTCTATTTATTCTTTTAAAAATATTTTATTTATTGATTTCAGAGAGAGAAAGGGAGGGGGAGAAACATCGATGAGAGAGAAACATTAATCGGCTGCTCCTGACACACCCTCTCTGGGAATCAAGCTTGCAAACCGGACATATGCCCTTGTCTAGAAATCAAACCAGCAACCTCCTGGTGTTTGGGACAATATCCAACCAACTGAGCCACACTGGCCGGGCCTAGATTTCTTTTCCTCAATTTTTTTAATAGTCTTCTGAGTACAGACAGGTCTTTTACCACCTTGGTTTATTCTTAGATATCTTATTTTTTGTTGTTGCATGGTAAATGGGGTTGTTTTTTATTTTAGTTTCTCTTTCTAAGAATGTATTGTTGGTATATAAAAATTCCATCAATTTCTGAATGTTAATTTTGGATCCTGTTACTTGCTAAATTTATTGATTAAATCTAGCAGTTTCTTGGGTGGAGTCTTTAGGGTTTTCTATGTACAATATCATGTTATCTGCGAAGAATGCCAGACAGCGCTCTTTGACAGTGGTCCTCCTCTTCCCATTGCTTCCATCTGCTTGAAGGTAAGTAGGCAAAGAATCCATGTTTTCTTAATTCCCTACAGCTGCTACCGACTTCCACCAGTAAACATTCATTCATTAAGCCATTTCTCGGGACAAGATACTGTTAAGCTCTTAACTGATTGTCAAATGTAATCCTCTCACACAATGACTCCAGTTTTACGATGTAGTACAGGCCTGGTCCACACTGAGGAAAGACACTAAAGTATCAGAGCGATAAGGAGAGAGATCCCAAAGAACCCAATCACAGCCCTAAATTTGGAGGGATAAGGGCGGGTCAGAAACAAATGGAAAGGTAAATGCCCCAATTCGTTCATTCATTCACTTATTCAATAAAGATTCAATAAAGATGTATATACTATGTGCCAGGCCTGATCTATACATACTGGGGTTATAATGGTGAATAAAACAGTTATGGCTTCTATCCTGCAGAACTTATAGACAGATACAAGTTTACACACAAACAGTTATACAGAGGGCAATAACAGCTCTAATCAGTGCGTGCTGCCTTAGGAGCACAGAGTAGGACAACAGAGAAGAACTAAATTCTCCAATCCAGTTAAGGATTATGTGTTTCATTGGCAAACTACACTTATGGGACTAATGGCATCTCATATCAAGGCAATGTATTTTTTTTTTTTATAATTCATTTTCCTATAGACCAGTGGTTCTCAACCTTCCTAATGCCGCGACCCTTTAAGACAGCTCCTCATGTGGTGGTGACCCCCAACCATAAAATTATTTCCGTTGCTACTTCATAACTGTAATTTTGCTACTGTTATGAACTGGAATGTAAATATCTGATATGCAGGATGTATTTTCATTGTTACAAATTGAACATAATTAAAGCATAGTGATTAATCACAAAAACAATATGTAATTATATATTGTGAAATATTTATTTCTAATTACAAATAAATGAAATTTTGTCTTGAATCGTGATGTAGCATGGGTAACAGTCTTAATATATCAATAGTAAACTACACTGCTACATTTTGCTACACCGAGGAGCAGTGTGCTGGTTCCTGAGACCATGGGAAATAGGTGTTTTCCAATAGTCTTAGGCGACCCCTGTGAAAGGATCATTCGGCCCCCAAAGGGGTCGCGACCCACAGGTTGAGAACCGCTGCTATAGACTATCCCTCCAAGCTATCAATGTTTGCACGAAAACAAGAATTTATCATCCAGATATTAACAGTAATGGCAGCATATTCTAAGATCATGACGGTCTCCTGCTTTAACTATTTCTAAAGTTCTTTTATCCATCTGTTTACTGCTATGTAATTCAAACCCGGATGACTCCCTAGAGTACCAGAGATGGCACGAGTCTTAAAACAGAGATAAGCACAACAGAGTATCTTGGGAACAGACTCAGAAACATGCCATCTAACGCAATCTAATGTCAGAATAAGCTGCATTATAGGTGAATACACTTTAAATTACCCACCCATACACACACACAGACTTCATACGTTAGCCAGGTGGTGGGAGAGTGTGTATGTGTGTGAGAGTGTGTGTGGGAAGGGGATGAAGTGGAGCGTAGTTTAGGCTGGAGGAAGCATATGTGCATATGTTTGAAGAGAAGAGAGAACATGGCTCATTTGAGGTCATGAAAAAGCCCCTGTGAGATTCCATCACAAGGCATGCAGCAGACAGATATGGCTGCAGAGGGAGTTGTATGCAGCGCCTCGGAACTCTATCCAGAGCCAAGGAAGACCCACCAAAGTGTTTTAGGCAAAAAACCCCACACGATCTGTTTGTGTTCAGGAAGCCCACCCTGCTGCCGTGGGGAGGATGAACTGAACTCCATCTCACCCTGCAGGTCAACAGCAATTTAAAACACTGAGGGGGCCAAGACCGGTTTGGCTCAGTGGAGAGAGCGTCAGCCTGCGAACTGAAAGGTCCCAGGTTCGATTCTGGTCAAGGGCATATACCTTGGTTGTGGGCACATCCCCAGTGGGGGAGGTGCAGGAGGCGGCTGATCGATGTCTCTCTCTCATCGATGTTTCTAACTCTCTATTCCCTCTCCCTTCCTCTCTGTGGAG
This sequence comes from Lasiurus cinereus, assembly GCA_011751065.1. NCBI lineage: Eukaryota > Metazoa > Chordata > Mammalia > Chiroptera > Vespertilionidae > Lasiurus > Lasiurus cinereus. The sequence goes on from JAAGEH010000027.1 coordinate 1,199,877, forward strand.
GGTCGATGAAGTATATTTAAAAAAAAAAAACATTGAGGGGTTCCCGAGCTCCCGTGACCACTCCAGCAACAAGAGAGTCAGTGCATCTGGGGCAAATTCCAGATGCAGCGGCACCAAAGAGCATCCAGGCACCAGCCGTGAATGACAAGCAGCGGATGCTGTGCCAGCGCTGGACGTTCTGAGAGCTGAGCCCTGGCACAGAGAAGAAGACGATGCCAAGCTTCGGTCCCCCTGCCAGGAGGCTCATGTTCTGGCTCTCTCCTTCCACCTCCCTCGCCCCATGGGCTGCTGGGCTGTTATCTAAAGACCCCCTCACTTCCCTGGGAGGGAAAACTAACTGCAGCAGGGATTCCAAAGAGAATCAACCTACTCTGTTTATGGGCAAGCGGCTACCCTGAGCGGAATGAGTAAAATGGAGAAAACAACACCTATGAAAACATTCTGAAATATGAAAGATGCGGAACATACCACTTAAGATGTAGAAGAAGAGCATACTTGTGAACAATATTCACTTCCAGAAACTAATACATTTTAGAAAGAATTGGCTCTGCAATCTCAAGAAATTTAAACAACATGAAGGTCTAGAAAGAAATGAAAAATAATAGAGGACATTGGACTCTGATGAGAGAAAGGCAGAAATAGAGAGGAACTAGATTCAATGAGTTTAAATATTATAATACTATAAAATGCAGTTCAAGTAAAAATCAGAATTGGAAGCTACCAAGGACAGAACTAATAATGAAGAAAAAAAAATCAGTGTGGTGAAGGAAAAGCTTAAAAAATTCTCATAAAGTGCTAAGGAAAAAACAGCAAATTATAATAGTGACGGAGATTTCAGCCATGGGGAAGAATGAAGACCCAATGTAAAGATAATAGGGGTTCCTGAAAACACAAAAACAAATGAAAAAAACCACCATTTTCTGAGGTCAGATCAGACTTACGTCTGCAGCTCCAAAGGGCTCAAAAAGTACTGAGATAAAACACCTATAACCAATATTGGTTGAAGATTTGATTTGAGAGAGAGGAGAGGCAGAGCCTGAGATTGATATGTCTGACATGGGTCTTAACCTCTGATACAATAAGAAGGAAAGGAACAATGTCTAAAAACGTGATAAGGTTAATTTGTGACCCAATAATTCAATATCTAGATGCTATTTGTATAAGAAGGCAACTGAAATCCAAAAACCCAAGAGCTGTGAAGATATGGCAACATTTAACTTTTCTGGAGCAAAAAAGACTCAAAGATGCACTCATTTAACTGAAAAGAATAAATAACTCAGGAATGAAAAGGTTGTGATATAAATGTACTGGTAGTTAACCCAAAGCAAATCACACATAGAACTAAGTCTACAACATTATAAATTGCATTATAAAACAGTATAAATATCAAGAATAACTTTTAAAGACTATGTATAAGACTTTAAAAATTCAGTACTACTAATACTATATATGAATTTTCAAATGCCAGATCATAGATACAAAATCTGGAGGGTAAAGAGACAATATTCCTCATCTTGCAGAAAAAGCAACTGGTATACAGTTTCTTTTTGACACTGAAAAACAGAGAAGTGGATTCGAATCCAAATTTTTCTAAATATGTATACCTTTAGAAATAAAAAGAACACCTCACCTCCCTCTGTTGTCCTCCTGGACCATTTCCACTTCCTTAAATGACTTAAGCACATGGCTTTCTGTTCTTCTCACTCTCTCCCATCTCCCATGAAACCAATATCTGGGTTGGAGACTAATAACGTCGTTTGAGCCAAGAGTTCTTCATTTTCTCCACAGACCTCCACATCTACTCCGTATCACGAACATACTCCCATTCTGGATCTCATTAGGTGACATTCACTGTTCCCATTCCAAGATCTCGAACTTGGAGCATTCTCTAACTGTAACGTCCACCCCTCTTCTTTCCCATTCCCAACAACCATTTCACCTAATTTATCCCCCACTAAAGCTTGTAAAAATAAGCCCCTCCTACATAACCCAGTTCATTAACCAACCCCTTCTAGCCGTCCTCACTCTTAGTCCGGCCAAGCTTCGATCACATGAATGAAGTGTCTGTCCCCTATAGCTCCGGCCTGCAGCTTCCCTTCGCCCCTTGCGAGCCGTACAAAATCGTAACTATGCCCACTCCTCCCTTTCCTCCTTCCTCAACAACCACTTTTCTTTTTACCCCCTTGCAATCTGGACTCTTTCTCTTCTTAATAGTGAAGCCACATTTTGAAAGATTTCCAATGACTTAAAAAATGCTGACTAACTGCATAACTATCATTCTTGTTTGAGTCTCCTGGTTGTCACTCATTCAATAACCTCCATTTGTTAAAACTGACCTGGGAATGCCAGTTCCCGGCCCTCCACAGGCTGCGAGTCTACAAGGGGAAGCGAGCATATACACCAGGAGGAGGAGTGAAATACGACAGGTGCCACGACAGAGGCATGCAGAGGCAAGTTGAGGGCACAGTCTTACAATGCACCCCTGACTCAGTGATGCTATCATGGCGCCCTTCCTCCCAACTCCCACATCCCCTTTTTCTCATCTTCCTTCTTTGGATCCCTTTTCTCAGCCATTTTCTTCAATGCAGACATTTCTCACAATTCAGGTTCCAACTCTCTGTTCTTCTCACTCCACACATCTCCCCTTACAGACTTGATGCATTTCCTCGGCAACCAAACAAGACTCGAAATTTAAGTCCCCGGCCCCCTCTTCTGCTCTGACCTCCTGGGTCTTACTGCTGAATGCTTTTCACTTGGAAAACTCATCTCAAAGTCACCATCATCTCTAGCCCATTTTTCTGTCAACAGTACCCACATTTTCCTATTATTCAGATTCAGAACGGAAGTTAACTATTCCCAATCTACCCTCTCAGTCGATGGAGAACTTAGATGATTCCCAATTCCTGTCCGTCTTTCTTTCAAAGTCACGTCTATTCGTACTTTCTAACTCCCACTGTTGTTATGTAAACTTTTTTCTTTCTTTTTTTTTTAAACTATATTTTATTGATTTTTTACAGAGAGGAAGGGAGAGAGATAGAAAGTCAGAAACATCGATGAGAGAGAGAGATCGATCAGCCGCCTCCTGCATGCCTCACAGTGGAGATGTGCCTGCAAGCAAGGTACATGCCCCCGACCGGAACCGAACCTGGGACCTTTCAGTCCGCAAGCCGATGCTCTATCCACTGAGCCAAACCGGTCTCGGCACTTTTTTCTTTCTAGGCACTTGACCCTTCCTTAAAGATAGAAAACGATATCTTTCTTTCTTCAAGTCTCTTACAGCATCCAACATAGTACATTTGACTACAACCGTTATTCAGTAAGTATCTATCATTGAAGCTACCTTATGACCTTTCAGTGGGGTCTTTAAAGGCCATGAAGTGAAACTGCGCCTTGCCTGGAATATAGCCAAAGCCAGACACCGCATCATGGACAAGGGCAGAAAAAACCCCTCTCGGTCGCCACTCCTGCATTTCGTGGGGGCTATACTAACCCCCTCCCCCTGTCCCCACCAACACAACCACATAATCAGCTCTGGGGTGAGGGTGCTTCAGGCCAGCACTCTGGCAGCCTGCCCAACTGACACTGAACTGAAATTGGGGCAGGGAAGCAGAATTCCCGAAAACAGGCTTATTACCAACACCTTGCAACCGAGTTGACAGCAGAGACACTGAAATGCGAGCTTGCACTTTCCCATTCCCCATACAGAATGCGAAGGAAAAAAACCTCTCTATAGGCCCAGATGTCATTAAATCGTTTCCACTCTCCACCAAAAAGAGCAGAAATGAGTCTGTAAGGGAAGTCTCCTCAGAGCAGAGCCGGCCACCAACCAGAGGCCAGACTGCAGTGGGAACATCCAGTTCAAAATCGAAATACCACCCTGAACAGTCTCCACTTCCTGCCAGAAGATGCTCACGCAGCACCTCTGGTGGCATGTTCCTGGCCGCTCCGTGCCAAACTCTGTTGCTGAGATTGGAACAGCCAGCGGCAAAGGGAGTGGGAGCCTACTTCCAGGCCCATCGCGTTATAAAGGAGCTGAGAGTCGACGCGGTGGGTTTTATTAGACTCCCGTCCCACCGAACTCCCACTGTCCACTGCTGCTCCGTGTCCCCGAGCGCTAGTCCAAGCCCAAGTCGAAATTACATTGCTGAGCTAATAACCAGCGCAGGAAAATAAATCAAGTCTGCCCTAGGAGTGAACCCAAAACCAAGAGCTGCCGGAGAGGAATTTGTGAGTGGAGTTGAGAGGCAATTTTCATTCTAAAAAGAAAAATCCAAATAACAAGCTACGTAGACCAAACATTAATCTGCGCTGCCTTCGTTAACTTGGGGGCCTTTCATAACTGTTGTTTTCTTAGGTGGCTCTCTGCCAGCGCAGAGCCTCTCGCACAAGATGGCAGATGGCCTGGGGCCAAAGGCAGTAACAGTAAACACACGTGTGCTGGGGCTCCGGCCGATCCTCGGGCGGGTGTCCTTCCATTTCGTAAAGGGAACTAACTCCATGCCAACCTACCAATAAAACAACGCAATCATTTGTCCGATTCCATTTCTTCCTTCTGCCTGGGTTTTAGCTTGTCCAGAAGGGTGGTAGTTTTTTATTTATTTTAATATATTTTATTGAGAAAGGGAGAGGGAGAGAGAGTTAGGAACATTGATGAGAGAGAAACATCGATCAGCTGCCTCCTGCACACCCTCCTACTGAGGATGTGTCCGCAACCAAGCTACATGCCCTTGACTGGAATCGAACCCGGGACCCTTGAGTCCACAGGCCGACGCTCTATCCACTGAGTCAAACCGGTTTTGGCGGGTGGTAGTTTTTGAAGGCATAAACCAGCGGTTCTCAACCTGTGGGTCGAGACCCTTTTGGGGGTCGAACGACCCTTTCATAGGGGTCGCCTAAGACCATTGGAAAACACATATTTCGCGTGGTCTTAGGAACCAACAGACCGCTCCTCGGTGTAGCAAAGTGTAGCCATGTAGTTTACTGTTGTCATATGAAGACTGTTACCCATGCTACACCACGATTCAAGACAAAATTTCATTTATTTGTAATTAGAAATAAATATTTCACAATATATAATTACATATTGTTTTTGTGATTAATCACTATAATTATGTTCAATCTGTAACAACGAAAATACATCCTGCATATCAGATATTTACATTACAGTTCATAACAATAGCAAAATTACAGTGATGAAGTAGCAACGGAAATAATTTTATGGTTGGGGGTCACCACAACATGAGGAGCTGCCGTAAAGGGTCACGGCATTAGGAAGATTGAGAATCACTGGCATAAACGGATACTAGGTTAGAGAGTTGCTCCAAGTAAAAGGGTCTGTGATGGGCTAGAAATCAGTCCTGCTCACCATCGCTGTGGGAACCCCCCGGAGCGCGGCCACCATGCTTTTCTCCAGTGAGGCCAGCACAAGCCCACCCTCTGCCTACCAGCATCAAAGAGGATACACCGACACGGTAGCAGCAATGGTAATACCAAAGCACATCTTTGCCGCGAAAGTCGTGTGGTCCAATCGAAATGTCTCAAAATCAAAGTTGTCATTTTAAAAAAAATATATTTTTATTGATTTCAGAGAGGAAGGGAGAGGGAGAGAGAATTAGGAACATCAACAATGAGAATCATTAATGGGCTGCCTCCTGCAGCCCCCCCACTGGGAATTGAGCCCGCAACTGGGTGTGTGCCCCTGATCAAAATTGAACCCGGGACCTTTCAATCTGCAGGCCAACGCTCTATTCTCTGAGCGAAAACGGGTAGGACCACAGATGTAATTTTAAATTTTCTGGTGGCACTTAGAAAGGGCAAAAGAAACTGGTAAAATTAACTTTAATATTATATTTCATCTAATCCTATGTATCTAAAACATCATTTTAGCGTCTAATAAATACTTAAAACATTATTAATGAGGCATTTTACTTTAAAAAAAATCAGGTATTGTTCAGTTGTGGCACAATAGGTGTGTCTAGTGGATACCATATCAAACAGCAGAATTCGGAATGTTTTACAAGGTGAATTGTTTGCTGAGTATAAACTCGAAAAGTTTTTTATTGCACCATTCATTCACCCAATACCCCAATAAAGTAACTAAAATATTAGTTCCACGGTTGACAAAGATATAAAAAAAGGGGGTGGGAGCTGACACATTTACCTGAAATCAAACCATAAACAGACTTGGAAAAACTCTGGTTGGTCATGTGAAGCCTGAAATTTGCTATAGAAGACCAAGCCTTCCATGTTTGTGCACATCCAACACAGGTTGTACCAGGCTCTTCTCATTAAAAACATGGCAGACTCCCAAATCTCCACTTATTTCAAATTGATACCTAGTTTTTTCAGCTCCACAATCCCATCCATTCTTTTTCAAATAGCTGGCAACTTCATTCCCTCTCCTAGAAACCTACTCCAACCCTTCCTTTTTTCTATTTTGTCAAAAGCCAGACAAAACAGTTCACGCTTAAACTCCACAGCTGGAAATTATAAAGGGAATTCTGCACGAAGTTGTAATAAAGCTTTTAGGTATAATGAAAAAAAAACACCACCAGACTAAATAGTAAACATTGACTTAATATTCCTTTTGAATCTCAAAGTAACAGGTAAACTTTTAAAAAGGAAAAATACAAAGAGTTAAAGCACCATATCCTAGAATAATATAAGCTTTCAATTAAGAAGAATAAAAGTTCTTAAAAATAAAAATTAAAAAGACCACCCATAGAGTAAATTTGCATAGGAAAGGACCACAGATTGAGCACAGATTTGGAGTTCAATAAGCCCAGGTTCAACTTCTAGCCGAACACTATGTGCCTTGAGTAAATGTTCAGCTCTTCTGAGACCCATCATCATCTGTAAAAAAGGATATTTCATAAAATCTGCTCCTCATAAAGTTACTGCAAAGCTTATGCAAAATAAAACATGGTAATCAGCACTTACTAGGGTGCTAATGGACATTAGTTAACTCCCAGTCCCCAGCCTCAGTCATTGCTTTAAGTGGTATAAAGCAGAACATACTAGCACAGGGCTGAGGCCAGGAAGGACTTCATTCAGATGAAGTGGGAGAACCTTGGACTTTATCCTGTTAGAGGGGAGGAGAGCAAACAACAAGGTTGTCATTGGAAACCCAAGAACCGGGAGGAGTGATATAGAGGAAGTAAAACTGGGTGAGAAACCAAAGACAGGGGACCACTTTAAACGAAGGCAGATCAAAGGAAATAAATATTGCCACACAGGAGTTACCCATCATTTCTGCCATCTTTTCTAGAAACACAAGAACACCTGGAGAAAGAAACATCTTACAAGGACCTTCACCGAAAAGAGGAATTTATTAAACATCCTGGGGTAAGAAATGTTGGTAAATTATCATTTCATGGGGAAAACTTGCCCCATGGTTGGGTTTTCCTATTTCGTATCAAAGCAGGAAACTGAGTGTGGCATCAAAGAAAAATCAGCCACGAAATCGCAATATCATTTCATCTTGACTGTTCAGAGATTAGAACCACAGGGAGCTCCTCTCCCGCAGGGCAAGGGAGAGAAGAGAATGGAGCCAAGTCCCTACACCCAACACCACTGCGAGGGACATTAAAAAGAGAACAATTCCAATCTTTCCAGTTACTGTCATGGAATTAACTTCACAGTAATTTTTAAAGATGAAAATAAATGGCCTTTGAAAAATCTACTAGAGAAATGGCAAAAGCTAAAGAGAGAAGGAGACAGAAAGAACAGAGGAGTGAAGGCGGAGGATCAAGACACCAAGTAGAAATTCTAGGGGAAATCCAATTCTAGGAAACCCAGTGGGAAAGTATTAAAGATGGACAGTTTGGGGATTAAAAACAGAAATGCGTGCATTTCCAGGAAATCGTGTTATTGAAGTTTTAAACCTTTGTAACCTTTTTTTACTCATAGTCTACAGCTCTAAACAGTACTCTAAATAATTAGCTGCTACAGATAAGGGAAAGCAATTCTTAGCACTAAATACCAGGTAGGGTTGGCAGCCATCCAACATCAAGACTTTCCGCCAGGCACCATCCCTCACGGATACGGGAGTTTCTTCTTTATATCATAACTTATTCTTGGATTTCCACATTAATTCAATCAATTGCTCTCAAAAAAAGGCTCAGTTCTTAATCACTTAATCAGTTCTTAATTGTCTCCACTTTCAGTTAGATAAATAAACAGAAATGGGATCTGAATGTCTGCAAAAAATCCCTTAGCTTTCAAACAGAAGTGGAAAATCTGCCTAAGGCAATAGCAGAAACTTCCAAGAGGTTGTAAAATTAAGCAAGTCTACTCTTCTAATATCAGAGGCAAAAAAACAAATCTATTTCTGTCCTTTATGCAAAAAGGATATGAAAGAGGGGGAAACAGAAATGTAGATGGGTGTCATAAAAACGTATCAAGAGCACCTGCCCGGGCCTTTGCATAATTACAGGACACAACAATAGGACGAGATGGAGTTCTGTCTGTGAACAAACAATAATAAGCTCTGAACTCTTGAGGTCTCTATAACTTACTTGTACTTTACAGTATTTTTAAGTTGGAAGAGGAACATTCTAATAGCCTTTTCATATAGTTATGAGTATTCTTTGATATGGCACCCAAATTTGACAAGTTGTAATCCCCTCCCCCGTTTTATTGAGCTATGACTGACATATAACCTTGTGTAAGTTTAAGGTACACAATGTGATTGTTTGATATGCATAGATATTGCAAATATTTACCACCATAAGATTAGTTAACACATCCTGGTAGCTACCATTTGTGCGTGTGTGTGTGTGTGTGTGTGTGTGTGTGCATGCGCGAGTGTTTGATAAAAACACTTATATCTTTACATTTAAGCATGTTCTCTCCCTCTCAGATATGTATTATGCATCTACTATGTTCCAGGCAACATGCTGCTTTTCCCAGATAACCTCCAAGTTGGTCAGTAATGCTCTTCTGTCACAGCTGCCCCAGCAGCTAGCATGGTGCTGAGTTCAGAGCCATGCCCAGTTAAGTACCTGTGAACACGTTTCTTTAAATGAACACAGGAGAACATAGGTGCTCAGCACAAAGATCTAGCACGGAACCCTGGTGAGAGGTGCCTACTTCTATAACAGCCTCCCTCTGGTTACCAATCTGTGCCCCAGCCTGGCCGAGTCCCCACACAGTCCATACCTGTCCACTGAGGGGGGCAGCGGCAGTTGTAGGTATTGACCCCATCCACACAAACCCCTCCATTCTGACACCGGTGGTTGGGACAGTCATCAATATTCCGCTCACAGGTGCTGCCTTCAAAACCTGGGGAGAGAGCAAGAAAAAACGATGAATTCTCTGCGGAAGAAATGACCTCTCTCCTCCCGTAGGACACGGTCATCGACCAGCCCTACTTCACTATTTCAGTTCAACAGCCAGCAGCTGCTCAAGCCAGGACTCACTCCATTAACAAAAGTCCCCCATCTTCTGCCTTCTCTTGCCTCCAGCTCAGCTAGACAGTTAAGAGTGACTCATTATGCCAATGGCATGCTTTCGCAGTTACCTCATAAGTATTTCTAAGTGTTTCATGAAATAAAAGCCCAGTGAAGATAAATCTCTTCTTGGGACAGCTTTTTCCTGGTTCTTAAAAAAAAAAAAAGGATATTAGATTTATCCCAGCTCCATGCTAGATTAATGAGAAGAACAGATAAAAGCTTATCTCATTCGATTTAAATTCCTTTCCTCTCCCCCTCCTCCACTTGGGATGACTGTGTAGGAAAACTAGGTGGGGGTGAAAGGCATAAGAAAAATACTGAACTTGAAGTCCGAAGATAGAAGTCAAGTTCCCACCTCACTACCTATAAGCTACTTAACACATGGTAAATTCCGAACTCTGAATCAGCTTCCTTGTCTGTAAAATGAGGCTCACTCCGCCTGCCTGGCCTGCTTTTCTAGGTGCTTTTAAGTGCCACAGTACAAGCCAAGTGCAAAAGAAATACCAAAAGCTATCTTAAGATGGGGTGGAATTCTTACCCACTAAACTTCCCAACCCTTCAGATTCTTCACCCCCCACCGCCTGCCCTCAACATTTATAGCATTGCTTCCTTCCTTTCGATTTTCATCATTTATGAAAAATGAAACTAGCACATCAAACTTCACCCCAACTAACCACAGTAATTTATATATTGGGCTCCTCTCTCTCTCTCTCTCTCTCTCTCTCTCTCTCTCTCTCTCTCTCTCTCTCTCTCTCTCTTTTTCCTACCAAATCCCTTAACTCTTAAAATAGAAGACTACCAGCTTTAAAATGAGAGGATGATCCCTAAGCATCGTCCTACTTGAAACAGAGTCTGACTATGTGTACTTGGCCTCTTCAAAATGTCCCTTAAGGTTCCTCTCTCACACTCCAAACATTTACTGAGTCTTATACAAGGCACTGGGGGTGTAACAGAGAGTTCGAGAGACAGAGTCCCTGCTTTCGGGGCATTTACAGCCCATACAAGGCACTGGGGGTGTAACAGAGAGTTCGAGAGACAGAGTCCCTGCTTTCGGGGCATTTACAGCCCTGTGGCCGGGAAAGACATCCATCACACCTTGCTTTGTTCCTTTTACCACAAGCTACTGTGGTAGTCAGCCCACATCTGCGCTGTTACACTGAATGCAGCAGCAGCCGTGTGCGTGAGTACAGACCCAGCGGCCCAAGTGGTTTTCCAGAGACCAACAGAAACCACCTCGGGGAAGATGGGGATGAGGGAAAGCTTGACTGGAGAGAATTCTGGGCCTCTCGGTATTTGGTACTCAGGCCACGCAAGCAGATGAGTCATGGAGTAAGCTTGAGAAGGACGATGAAAATGTGGAGAGACTCAGATTTGTAACAATGCATCATGTTATTCATATACAGTGGTACCTCGAGATACGAGTGCCCTAACATACGAGATTTTTGAGATACGAGCGATTTTTGCTTTGAAATACGAGCAACATTTGAGATAGGAGTAATTGCACGGATCGGCCGGCTGCACACAACCCACCAGTTTACCGTGACTCGAGCATCTCATAGCTTCCCACGCCTCAAGGTTACGGAACGAATTAAACTCGTCTCTCGAGGTACCACTGTATCTGTTTAATTCCTATATACATCTTACAAAGGGGTGGCGTCAGAAAATGTGATGATAAAGTGAGGGCAGATCCGCACCAAGCAGCAGTCCCTGAACCAGAGCTGAGGTCTGTGTCCCCCCCGAGTCCAGGGCTCTGGAGAAGTGAAAGATCCCTTTTTGGAGTGTGGGAGGGCCACGGGGATTCTGGCCCACCACTGCCAGAACTCGTGCGGGCTGGTGCGGTTCTAGAACTGGTAACGGTCACCCTCCCCCTCGCTGGAGCTCTCTGGTGGCTAAGACTAAATATTATTGACTAGGGTGACAGGGAGATGTAACCAAACTCTAAGGATCGGAAACTGTGACCCTGGATTCATACAAGCCCCTGCTACAACTAACTGAATTCACCAACCACCGACACATTAAGAAAGCAGAAGCATTTCAGCATAACCACAACATGTGAGAAAGAAAATGTTCTCTTTGTATGACCGACTGGCTGTTTTTGAGGTACTTCTTCCCTGCCAACAGGTAGAAGGAGAGAGGTGAAAGAGAAATTCATGGTTAAAGCGTGGCCTCTGAGGTCCTCTCCCTCCCTGCCACGCGATACCTGAGTAAACCCAGAAAAGTACTAACCCTTTCCTCTCTGGGGGAATTAATAGGATCTACCTCGAAGGAATGTTGTAAAGCTTAAATGAGTTAGATATTTAAAAAAACCTTAATTCAATAAATGGTGCCAGAACAATTAAATATCGACATGCAAAAGAATAAAGTTGGAGTCCTTCCTCATACCAGGCACAAAAATTAACTCAGAATGTAAGAGTCAAAACTATAAAACTCTTAGAAGAAAACTCAGAAACAAATCTCTGTGACTTGGACTAGGGAAAGCTTTCTTAAATATGTATGACCAAAAGCACAAGCAAAAGAAAGCATAGTGTGAATGTCACCAAAATGGAAAACATCTGGGCTTCAAAGGAAACCACCAAGAAAGCGGAAAGACAGCCTACAGAATGGGAAAAGATATTTGCAAATCATATATCTGACAAGAGGCTTGTATCTAGGATCTATTAAAAACTCATACGTATAATGAAAATACAACATGTATAATATATAATAATAGGAAGACAACCCAATTACAACTGGGTAAAGGATCTGAATAAACATGTCTTCAAAGATGACATACAAATGGCTGATAAGCAGACGAAAAGATGCTTGACATCATCAGCAATCAGGAAAATGCCAATCAAAACTACGGGGTAATATTACTTCACGCCCACTAGGATGGTGACAATAAAAAAGACAGATAACAACAAGTGTTGGTGAGGACGTGGAGAAATTGGGAAATCTTATACACTGTTGGTTAAAATGTAAAATAGTGCAGCCACTTTAGAATATAGCCTGCCAGTTCCTGAAAAGGTGAAATAGTTACCATATCTCCTAGTAATTCTTCTCCTAAGTATATATCCAAGAAAAATGAAAAAATATATCCACATAAAAACTTGTGCAAGAATGTTCATAGCTACATTATTCCTACTAGCCAAAAAAACACAGAAGCAGTCCAAACATCAATTCACCAATGAGTGAGTAAATAAAATGTGGTAAATCCACACAATGGAATATTATTCAGCCACGAGAAGGAATGAAGTATTGATACCTTCGACAACATGGATGAACTCTGAAAACATCAAGTCAGAGAAGCAAATCACAAATGACCACATATTACGTGTTTCTATTTATATAAAATATCCATAACAGGCAAATCTATAGAGACAGAAATTAGATTAATAGTTGCCTAATGCTGGAAGGGAGGTGGGGAGGGACGGGATGGGGACTGACTACTCATGGGTACAGGGTTTCTTTTGGAGTGATAAAGTTGACTATGGTGATGGTTACACATTTCTGTGAATTAACTAAAGAAAACCGAATTTTATATTTTAAAAGAGCACATTATACAGTGTGCAAATTATATCTCAATAAAGCTCTATGTTGAGGAGCAAAGCACTTAAAACAGTACCTGATGCATACTAAGTGTTCTGCATTTATTAGCTATTACTATTAATCAGTGGGATCAAAGCATCCCTTGAAGGCTATCCACTCTAATCCTCTTACGTTACAGATGAAGAAGCTGAGGGCACACGCCAAGTTTGCATGACTAGTAGGTAGGAGGCTGCCCTGCACTAGGAACTTCCCCCAGTTTTGATCAGTACGTTCTCGGGACCTCTGAGTTCTCTTTCAACCATCTCAAAAACCGACCTCGGGTCAAAAGTTCCCACGTCTGAGAAAAACTCAAGCCAAACCAGTTTTCCAAAGTTAAGACAGAATTTATGCTTTAAAAATAGAGACACACAACTCCTTTTGGAAACAGCTAGCAAATTCTTGTCAGGAAGCCTATGCCACGGGGGTCAGGCCGGGCTTATATGAATAAGTTACAGTGCAATCGCTTCTTAAAACTGTATTTTAAGGTTTTAGGGGAAAGGGAAACAGACGGGTCTCGGACCTGTGTGTGGGATGGGTGTAGCAGACTTACAGAGAAGCTCCCATGACCGTCCGCAAAGGAATCTACTGCTGAAAGCCAACTCACGTCCTTAAAAGGCCACGAGGAGAGAAATCAAACTTAGAAGGAACATTTTCAGGCCGCGCTGTTATAAAACCGTGGGCCGTGCAGCTGATAAATAATGACAGCGCGGGTGGGGAGCAGAAGAGAGTCGTCTGAACTTGTCACCCCACACAGGGAACAGCATCTCTCAAGAGAGCATCCGTAGCTTTCCATTTTCAGATGCCGGGAGGCGTGAGGGGGGAGAGGCACAGAGAGGAGAGCACAGAAAGGAAGGTGAGACGGCACGGCCAGGGTTCTCAGGCCAGGCTGGAAGTCCTCAGGGAAAGGGTGAGGAAAAACCCAGGGGGTACCGGGAATGGTGGGGACAAAGGCAAAAAGGGAAAAGTCTACAAGTCTCTCTCTCCCCCACCCCTGGGAAAAAGCCTGTCACCAAAGCAACTGGTCCCATTTTCTTAGCACACACCTCTCATCCTCGGAATGAGCCCTGATAAACTCACCAACCCCCATGACTGGTCCGTGTATCCCCCGGCCACTCCACCCACCCAGGCTGTGCCTCACTCTGGGATTTCCCAAATGCTTTCCACTTTCCTTTCTAACTTTATCGCCAAGGAAGCCACAGAAATGAATAAGGGGATTCAAATGAAATAAAGTCAGTCCGTATTTTAACATTATATAATACTAGAGGCCCGGTGCATGAAATCCGTGCACAGGTAGAGTCCCTAGGCCTGGCCAACGATCTAAGCCGATCAGGTTCCCCGCCTCCCCGCCTCCTCCTTCCCTCGCTCCTTCAGTGCCCTGCCACCACTGGCGCCTGCCATGTTCTGTGCTGCCTCATGGTGGTCAGCGCATGTCATAGCGAGTGATTGAACTCCTGGTCTTGCCGTCTAACTCCTAAGATAGGAATTCTCTTCTCTACTACATTCAGTTCACTGACTTGTTCAAATACTGAGTCTCAGTTTTGTACCAGGCACTAAGTTAGGGGCTGGGGAAAATGTTAAAACAAGAGTGTCTACTGAAAAAGATAACACAAATAATCTGCTGGAGGTACTCAGGTTGCCAACAGTCTTTGGAGGGTCTCAATCCCCAAGGGGGCAGAGAACATAGAAGGCATTTCAGTAAAATAGGTGCCTCTGATGCATTATAAAGAATGAGTTCTATGCCAAAACCGGTTTGGCTCAGTGGATAGAGCCTCAGTCTGCGGACTGAAGGGTCCCAGGTTCGATTCCAGTCAGGGGCATATATCCTGGTTGCAGGCACATCCCCAGTAGGGGGCGTGCAGGAGGCAGCTGATCGATGTCTCTCTCTCATCAATGTTTCTAACTCTCTATCCCTCTCCTTTCCTCTCTGTAAAAATTCAATAAAATATATTTTTTTAAAAAATAGGTGCCTCTCATGCATTATAAAGAATGAGTTCTATGCCAATACTGGTTTGGCTCAGTGGATAGAGTGTCGGCTTGCAGTCTAAAGGGTCTCAGGTTAGATTCGGTCAAGGGCATGTGCCTGGGCTGTGGGCACATCCCCAGTGAGAGGGGCATGCAGGAGGCAGCTGATCGATGTCTCTTTCTCATCGATGTTTCTAACTCTGTATTCCTTTCCCTTCCTCTCTATAAAAAATCAATAAAAAGAATTTTTTAAAAAATGTAAAAGAATGAGTTCTAGCCCAGCTGGTGTAGCTCAGTGGTTGAGCATCATCAACAGGAGGTCACAGTCTGATTCCTGTTCAGGTCACATGCCCAGGTTGCAGGCTCCATCCCCAGCATAGGGAGTGCAGGAGGCAGCTGATCAATGACTCTCGTCAATGTTTCTATGTCTTTTTCCCTCTCCCTTCCACTCTGAAATCAATTGGGAAAAAAAAGAAAAGAAAAAAAGAATGAGTTCTATATAAAAAGGTGGGTATGGGGGCAGGAGGAAAGGTGACAGAAAGCTGAGGAGACAGCTTGGCCAAAACCCCTGAGCGAGCGTGGGAGAACAGGAAAAACACTTCCAGGAATATCCAGGAAAACTGGCCTCGGGGCCCGAGTCACAGGAGCTGAGACACTGCGCCCTGAGAAGTGGCGTGAGCAGACGTCCGCATCTGCTCCAGAGAAACCTGCCAGGCTGTGACCACGGCGATGCCCAGGAGGCCGCCACGTGCCCCTGCGAGAATGCGGGAGGGATCCCTGCCAACAGTGTGTAAGCTCAGCAACAACAGAGCAGACCCAAAGCCACGAAATGTGTGTAAGCTTATTTCAATGACATGGGGATATGACACATAATCGCCCTGTGAAGTAGCGGGGTGGTTTGCAAAGGATACATGTTCATTGATTGGAGAGGGCCAGATCAGACAGCTCTTGATGAAGTTTAAAAAGAAAAAAAAGGCCACAGAGGAATCACAAGGTGTGGGAGAGAGAGACCAAGGGGAAAGAACCGGGAGGACTGTTCCATCCAGCGGGGAGCTCCCACGGGAGACCGGGAGGTTCGAGGACCCGCTGCTTTCCGACTTCCGGTGTGACCTTTTACCAGGTCCGTGAACACCACACCAGCCCAACTCGTTCTCTGCCCGCCAGCTGGCCCTAACCCCAAATCCGGGGAGCCCACGATTCAGTCATTTATTTCCCATTTTATTCTGATGTGAAAATTATTCTGGCAGAGTGCCCCTCCTCGGGGCATCTACTAAATACCTGATGGCAGATCACGAAGATTTGGATGCACGGTTGCTGATCCAAGGAGAAGGCGAACTATAGTTCCCTGGTTTACGTCTATCAGTTCCCTCTTGAATATATTATTTTTCCTTCCCTCTACAGAGAAACACTTCTTTGTCACACAAGATGAGTCATTTCTGTAGTTTTAATTCTACACCCCCCCCTCCCCCGACCCAGGAGTCTTACAATAATACCAAGCCAACTCACTGAAACAATAGTGCCCTTTGCAGGCAAGAACTATAATTAAACCATTCCAATATAATCACTAACTTATGTGGGGTTCACTGACTTTCGGAGTGAAGAACACTCTAAACTTCTAGGGGTTAGAGAACCCACAAACAAAAGGTGGAGCCCAAAAAAGTCTGAGATGCAAAATACCAGGAAGAAAACGGTAAGCCCAAAGTTACATGCCCGAGACTGTGATATGATCCTGGGCTCAGGAAGGAGCTGTGTGCCTGTTATATATGTACCTGGCACTGTTTTTAGGTGTTTGGGAGGCATCGCTAACAAAAACAGAGACCCTCGCTTTCACTCTGGAAAGGGAAGGAGGGAGCAGAATTTGGAAAAGACGGACAATAAACAATAGACATATGAAGTAAACTACATACTGCATATTATAGAGTGAGAAGATGGAAAGTGTTATAGAAAAAGGAAAGAGCCAAAATCGGTTTGGCTCAGTGGATAGAGCGTCGGCCTGCAGACTGAAAGGTCCCCAGGTTCAATTCCGGTCAAGGGCATGTACCTTGGTTGTGGGCACATCCCCAATAGGGGGTGTGCAGGAGGCAGCTGATCGATGTTTCTCTCTCATCGATGTTTCTAACTCTCTATCTCTCTCCTTTCTGTAAAAAAAATCAATAAAATATATTTAAAGAAAAAAGTAGACCAGGGCCAGCAATGGAAGGGGCTTGGGGAAGGGTTACTATCTGAAACTGGTGGCCAGGGGAAGCCTCCATTGGGATGTGCAAAGGTGTGAGCTGGTGGGGGAGTGGCCACCTGGGAGTCAGGGACCCCTTCACAAGCTGCTCTGCCTCCTGCTGACTTGGTCTCCCCCCAGTTTTAGCAGTGAAATACTGATTCTCCTCAAAGAAGGGTGTTATTTACATTGAGCTAGTGATTATTATTTTAAGTCACGTTTTAGTCATTTAGAGTAATGTGGAGGGCAAGGGAGGGAAGGGCAAGGAGAATGGTATTGCATTCATTAAAAAAAAAACACCACACCTTTCTAAGAGAAAATGGTCTTCCGGGCACTATTTCCTATGTGGAAACAAAGCTAGTATTTCCTACACTCCACCTGGGACATAAAAACAAGGAATGTAAAATCTTACACACTGTGTAAATACCTATTTATTCACAGTGTCACTGCATCATCTATTGTTTTGCCTTCTTTTTTTTTAACTTCCGGCTATACATCGTCCAAGCTGGTGTCATCTGTGTTATCGATCATGAGATCCTGAGAGGCAAGAACTAGTCTACCTGACTATTTTTACATGTCTGCAAGATGTCATCCATAGGCTGATACGTGACAAATACTAGTCATTCGTAACTAGAGGGCTCTCCTTTTTCTTATCACATGAACCTACGTTCCTTTCTAACTCGAATGCCTCAAAGCATTCAACGAAAGTCTCATCCATATTCTAAGCAGCATCAGGGGGAGACGAGCAGTGTAAGGCGCTGCAGCCGGATGCGGAAGTGTATGCTTTGGAAAGAGCCCACCTGGGTGGCAGGACTCAGCCTGACCACATGTGCACCTTTAGGTAAGTCACCTGACCTTTCCAAACTGGCGTTACTTTACCTGGGAAAACTGGGAAAATAGTACCTGTCCCCAAGGTTTTGTGAAAATGAGCTAATGCATGCACAAGAAGCTGGCACGGTGCCTGACCCATAAAAGGATCTCAATAGATGTGACTTTTCTCTTCCCCAAATCTCCCTCCACCCCCACATTCCCAACATCACCCCCCCACACACTCCCACACACACTTCATCAGTGAGTAAATAAACGTCTCGCTTTAAACTACAAGCAGCGCCTAAGAGAGAGCCAAGTTCTCCTCACTCCATCCCCCTGCCCCTGGCAGCCTCTGGGCGGTGGAATCCCTGGTTATTTCCTTTCTCAAGGAGCAGATACTATTCTGGTTTGACAGATCCTTTCCTGGACACACTCGCAGAATTCCCTGAGGTTCTTATCGCGGCTAATGGATAACAATGCAGAGACTATGGGAGTGAGTAATCACTCTCTCCTGGCTAAAAACTTCCTTTATTGACTTCTCGAACTTCCCGTCAGCATTCTGCTGCCAAGTCACCCTCTGGTTCTAGGCAACTATTATTAAAAGCAATTCTCTTGAAGCTGAGAAACACATTCAGCCTCCGACAAGAAATCACGCAAACCTCAATGATCAGCCACTTACACGAGCAGGCTATTAGGACATTAGGCTATCGGAATATTTGTAAAATTAAATTGTTTACATGCCTATTTTTCTCCCTTAACCCCTACAATCAGAGCAGGTGTGAAGAAAGTATCTTCCCATTGTGCTTTATACAAGATGATGTAGACGAGAGCAGTGTTGTGTCAATAAAAGTTTATTTATTGTCTACAATGATAGCACTGTCTCGTCTTCTCTGAAAGAGAAACTGAAAGCAAGGCAATGGCCGCTTACTCCGGGGGCTTACAGTGGAATAGTAAAAGTTTGCTGTCACATTGCTGTGTCTTATATATCACTGTATCCCAAGCACACAGCACGGTGTCTAGAACCGCAGTTCTCAACCTGTGGGTCGCGACCCCTTTGGGGGTCGAACGACCCTGTCACAGGGGTCGCCTAAGACCATCGGAAAATGCAGATATTTACATCACGATGCATAACAGCAGCAACATTTCATGGTTGGGGGTCACCACCACATGAACTGTATGCAAGGGTTGCGGCCTTAGTAAGGTTGAGAACCACTGGTCTAGAACATAGCTGGCATCAATGTATTTTTACTGAGTGAAATGACTAAGTCACCAATTGATTTTATTGTGGGGACCAACATATGACCGTTAGTCCCCCCAAAGATGAAACACATGATCCCATTCCATGGGAACTGGGTCCTCAGCACCGGAATCTAAGACCCCCCCATCCCTTCCCAAAGAGGAGTGAGACCAACTTCATCTTGTGGCATTTCTGCTGACTTTGCACCTTATTCTCCCTGATCGTTTTCCTTCTTCTTTTTTTTTTTTTTTTTGTCCTAAGGATATTTGTATAAAAACAGAATCTTTGTTGCTTAGTAATTCATCTGCTCCAGCTGCGTGTGTTCTGTTCCCAATCAGGATTCTGGGTTTGCAGCCTCCTCCTCATTTTTATAAGGAGTTGGGTGAGTTGGCCAGCTCGCTGCTTTCTCCACCTCTGCGGAACGCTGGACCCACGCTCCCAGGCCTGGCTCCTCTGTCTGTTTCTGCCTTGAGGTTATGCGTGATCGTGTCACATATCATCTATCACGCTTATCAAAAAGCGCCCGTTGATGTACAGAGCACCACGCCCCACCCCAGTTCCCAAATTCCCTAGCTTCGAGTCAGGGCAGGGTTACCCCAAAGGCAGAGACTGGGAGAGGGCGCTGAGGGCCAGAAGCCAGGGAAAATCACAAAAGCGTGGATGGGAATTTTTTTTTTTTTTAAAGAGGTAAAAGCAAATAGGAAACCTGATCACCTATGATGGTTAATTCAGTTGAAAGCACTTCATTAATCACACCTATTTTTTCAATGTCTAATTCTCTCGTGTGTCTTTCCGTTCCGTAGGCTTGTCTATACCTTTCCCACAGCTGTTTCTCCCATTTCTTGCCCTCTCTCCAAAAAGGACAATAAACAGCCTCCTAGCCACATATCATCATAAACCCTGACATGTGAGATTACCCCCTGCTCGGTTTACACACCACATGGGGCCCATAAAAACTCCTCCCTCGCCCGTAACCCACCTCACACCAAGTTTTCACTTCCCCTTTCCCTGTTGGGAAGGATACTTCCTACAGCAGCGACCCAGCCACACCCACCCCACCCACCCCCTTTCTGTGCGGCAGGTGCATCTCCCAGTCCCAGGACCCCTGGGGGGGGACTCCTCACCTGGAAGGCAGTTGCACTCAAAAGTGAAGTCGCCGGTCTGCCGGCAGGTGCCTCCATTGACACAGGGCGAGGGTGCGCATGGCACGTAGGGGCTGTCGCAGTGCTGGCCGGTGAAATCCTTGGGGCACTGACACTGATAGGAGCCCGGGAGGTTGAGGCAGGTGCCCCCATGCTGGCACTGTCCCGGCACGTCACACTCGTTGATGTCGGTCTCACATTTCTGCCCTGTGAAGCCGGGCAGGCATTTGCAGGAGAACTGGTTGGCCACGGTGGTACAGGTACTTCCATTGGCACAGGGGTGAGACAGGCAGGCATCCGTCCATTGGCACAGCTTACCTGGAAGACGGGGAGCAGAGCTCAGTACTGCCCACGGGAATGGGGGTCGGTCCCGTCCTCCACACACCACACTTTCCACCCAATAGGTGACCACCAGAGGGTTACTGCATAGAGAATCAATCCCTCAGCTCTTTGAATGAATAAAATGTATTGCCGAAACCCGTTTGGCTCAGTGGATAGAGCGTCGGCCTGCAGACTGAAGGGTCCCAGGTTGGATTCCGGTCAAGGGCATGTGCCTTGGTTGTGGGCACATCCCCGGTAGGGGGCGTGCAGGAGGCAGCTGCTTGATGTTTCTAACTCTATCCCTCTCCTTTCCTCTCTGTAAAAAATCAATAAAATATATATAAAAAAATTAAAATATGTATTGATATCTTCCACAGCCTATAATTACAAAATAAACCTCTTGGAAGAGATAAGCCCAACAGCACTTCTTTTTCCTTTAAACACAACACACATGCACACATGTTCTGGGCAATGTTTTACTAAATGTGGTCTGGCTATCAATGTTGCTTGATGTGTTTGAAGAGGATGAAGAATCTCTGACTCCTTGTATATGAAAACCAGACAAAACTAGAAGCTGTCATGAGACTAAGAGTCTGGAAAGACAACTCTGGTGCCCTCTCTCAGGTAGGAACACCCCAAAAGAAGCAGGAAGGTACCCGTGTGCTGGAACACTAAGGCATGGCTCCCAGAAGCAAAGCAGAAAGAGGGAAAAACACGCCCATCTACTAATACATTTGGTATGCATGTGGCTTTTTGTTGTCATTAGCTTGAGCTTTTTTAAAAAACAAAGGATGTGAGAACCCCCTGAATTTGTAACACTCCAAGTGGTTGTCAAAGCAAACATCCAAGTCTTTGACCCCCATAGGGAAGCAAATGGGGTCACAACAACTTTTCTAAAAGAGAGGTGACACGTGAGCACACAGAAGTGCTCTCTGCGCATCACAAGATGTAAATCAAAGGGGACAGTGCAATAACAATGTGGGCACCACACATATATCTCCGGGTGCTAAGCAGAGAGAAAATGCAAAAGCTCCTGCCTTTCTTCCTACCTTTTCTGCATCCCACTGAGAGACATTTACCTACAGTGGAGAGGAGGTTACAACGGTTCCTTCTCACAACCACGTGTGCCAAGTGTTTGCCCACAAATGAAATAGAAGCATCCCTGAACTTGGTTTACCATCAACGTGACATACCAGGGGCATTAACTTCCTGCCTCTGTTTCTTCCTCTGAGAGTGGAGATTAGCTGATAAAGTCTGACTAGGAAGGGCATAGGGCCATCACAAAACCAAAAGGGTGAACTTGACCTGGGACAGACAAAAGTGGGGGATGTGCAAAGATGACCAGAACCCTGCAGAACACCAAGGAGAAATCCTCTTCATGACAAAGGAAGGTGTTTTAGTTTGGGGGTCACTTCAGAGTAACATTTAAATGATAAAGAAGGCGTTACTGCCCTGGCCAGGGGGGCTCCTGGTTGGAGCGTTGTCCTGTACACAAACGGAATTCTCTCCTTTGTGGCCTGAGAGGCGCTTTTTGTCATGCTGACGTAGCGACATGAAAGGGTTGCCAGGTCTAGAAGGGAAGTTTTGTTCAACAACTGAGACATTTTGTTCCCTGAACAACTTGGTTGGAACTGAATTGTTGAGGATGGGAGATGTTCAAGAACTGAGAGGTTTCACTGTATTCTCTCAACCACTAGATTTCTTCAGTGGTTGAGAGAAGAAATTGGCTCATGGCACCATGCTACCGCAGTCATGATGGAGATAATGGATCATCCCAACTATTTTCTCCCCTTACCAACGCTCTTTCATGAAAAATCAATAGATCAAGAATTCCACACTAACTGATCCAGTCTAGTGTTCTGAGTATGTTTTCCATTTTTTGCTTATTAGATTTACCGAATCATTGGTGTTGTCGGGGACAAAACAGTTCTCCTTTTTTCATCTAACTCAATAGACACTTACGGTCCATTTTGAATAAAGCTCAGACCTACCTTTGAAGAACCCATAATCTAGTCAGATGAGAGACATGGAAGAAATTAATTACAATAAATTGTGATGCATACAATAATAGAACGTAGAGACAAACTGCCTAAAGGACTCAGGAAAGGGCCAGGAAGACAGAGTTTTAAAATAACTTTGGGCGATCGCCAATTATAGAAAAGGGCATTCCCGGCAAGGGGGTGTGCAACGGCATGGAGGCAATAGGAAGTATGACATTCTCAGGAAATGATGAGAATGATGGCGTGACTAAAGCTCCATGCTTGCGGGGAAGTGAGGCTATAAAAAGACGCAAAGTCTAGACTATGAAGGGCGATGGGGACCATGTCAAAGTGTCTGCAGCTTACCCTGTGGATGACAGGGCACTGTACTCAGGGGACTTTATGAGTGGATTTGTATTTATAATTAAAGGCATGGCAATGTGACCAGCGAACAAGATGGGGAGATGATAAAGGCAAGGAGACCAGTTAGGAAATGACTGTGGGAGGCCAGGTGAGACGTGACAGGACCTCAATTGCAGAAGAAAGCAATGGAGAGGGAATGGACAGATGAGAGGTGATTCAGAGGATGGATTTGGGGATAAGGGTCAGGAAGAGGGAGTTTCTAGTTGGAAGTACTTGGAGTGTGCCACCATTTATATCAACATGTTGAATTTGAGGTACCCACTGAATTTCCAAGGATGATATCAATACATAGTTAGAAATATGAGTCTGAATGTCAGGGTGAGGGTAGAGCAAAAAAGATAACTACCAGTGTCATCAGCAAGTGAAGAAGAAGAAGAAGACAAGAACAGTTCAAGCCACAAGAGACAGAAATGATTTGGGGAGAGCTGCAGGAAGACTTAAAAGAGGCCTCAAAACAGAATTCCAAGGAATACAAAAATGCAATGGATGAGGACAAAGCAATGCAGATGCAAAGGGAATAATAAGAGTTCAGAAAGTCAGACAGCCAATGCCCCGAATGTCTAAGGAGAGGAGATTTCAAGATGCAAGTAATTAATAGTATGAACAGCTCTTCTGCCGGCAATAGTGAGGTGAATCTGGTCCCCAATTCTGACAGGTATACTTTAAACAGTCAAATGCTTCTGAGTATTTCTTTGTTTTTCTCCTCTCTTAAAACTCTTTCTCAAAAAAAAGAAAAAGCTAAAAATAGTTGTCCAGAACATTCCAGTTCCTTACCATAATGTTAAGTATGTTCCAAGTTGGGGGACCTTAGGAGCCAGATGTCAAGAGCTCAAAGATGCTAAATAAAGACACATGCAGAGAATAGGAGAGCTTGGGCCTGAGTCCCCCTGGGTACCTGTAAAGCCAACTTGGCAGGTGCACTCATAATCATCCTGGCTCAGCACATGGCAGGTGCCTCCATTCAGACAGGAAGGAGATGCATAGCAGGGGTGAGTGGTTGAGTACTGGCAGTCGTCGCCTGTGAACCCCGGAGCACACTGGCATGTGGCTTTCCCCAACATGGCCTGGACCACACAGGTCCCACCATTCTGGCAGCGGTTCTTCCCACAGGGGTCTCGATGTTGACAATATTCTCCCAAGAAGCCCTCTGGACATCTGTGTGGAAAAGAGAGTAGTCCATGAACACACTTGACTTCTTACGAATAAAAAAACTTACAAGATTATGCATTCCAGTCAAGAAAACACTAGATTGAGAACCCAAAGGCCTGAAGACGCAACTGCAAAACTGCCTTGATTTAAGAGAAGTGCTTAGAAAAGCTAATCACACGTTCCCATGTCCTTTTGAGTCTAGGCTGGTGACAGAATACTAGGTGGTGATTCAGCATGGTCTGCCATGGCCAGTCAACAGGACTCTTATTTAAAGCAAATTACAACCAGAGATTTTTTTTCCCATATACAATCAGATTGGTATGGTGTAATGGCACCTTTTTATGCAGCATTGTTGATACTTGTCTGTTTAAATTCCTCTCCTATTTAAAATATATTAAATACTGGACTTTCGGTCAAGATGGTGCATAGATAAATGCATACCCATTCTCCCACAACCACACCAAAATTACACCAAAACCACAGAACAAACATCTTTCAAAATCACCTGAAATCTAGCTGAATGGAAGTCCCACAAGTAGGGATTTAAAGAAGAAGCAATATCAAGATTGGAAGTGGGAATTTAATAAATGCTAAAATTATTATTCCTGCTATGAAGAGTACAGACTCTAGAACCAGACCATCTCTATTTCAGTCCCAGTTCCCCATTTATTTGATGAGTGATCTTGAGCAAGTTACTAAACCCTCTTGGTTATAAAATGGATTTAATAATCATGCCTACCTCATCGGACTCTTCCATAATTATAAAGCCCTGAGAATGATATCGGTACATAGTAAAATACCATGCACTTATTCAGTTAAATAAAATCACTGGCTCACTACTTCAACAAGAGAACCGTCTTCAGTGTGGGCAGATCCCATTGTCAGAAAGTTCTTTCTTCCTGATATCTTAAAACTCTGCCTCCCTCCTAGGTATATATACTCAAGGTAGCTGAAAATATGAGAAGTCCATACAAAACTTTGTAAAGACATTCGTATCAGTACTGGTCACAATACCAAAAAGTAGAAACAGTCCCAAAGTCCATAGCTGATGAATGGATAAATAAAATGTATATCCCAACAGTGGCATATTATGTGGCCATGAAGATGAATAAAGATCCGATACATGCTATGACCTGGATAAACCTTGAAAACATCATGCTAAGTAAAATAAGCTAGTCACCAAAGGCCACAGATTGTATGATTTCATTTTTGTGAAATGTCCAAAATAGGCAAATACATAGAGATTTAAAAGAATAGATTAGTGCAGCCAGGAGCTGGGGTGATGAGGAAATGGAGAGTGACTACAAAGGACGAGAGAGTTTCTTGGGATGGGGGAGGAGTTAATGAAAATATTTAGAAATTAGATCACGGTAATGGTTACACATAACTGTGAATATACTAAACGGTACACTTTAAAAGACTATAAGTTTAATAGTATGTAAACTTTATCTTTTATTTTCCTTTAAATTCTGCCTCTCTACAATTTCTACCTATTGGTTATCCCTGTCCTCTAGAACAAAAAGGAACGAACCTCTGCCCTCTTACAGAAACCCTTCAAGAATCCAGAGATAGTTATATAGACCTTTTGTTTTCTTTTTTCCAGGATTCATTGGTTTGGCCTATTCCTCAGT
This sequence comes from Lasiurus cinereus, assembly GCA_011751065.1. Classification (NCBI taxonomy): domain Eukaryota; kingdom Metazoa; phylum Chordata; class Mammalia; order Chiroptera; family Vespertilionidae; genus Lasiurus; species Lasiurus cinereus. Next base: position 1,225,762 of record JAAGEH010000027.1, read on the forward strand.
GTACAATTATTTCTGGCTCAGCCGGCAAGGCTCAGCAGTTTAACCAGGAGATCATAGTTCAATTCCTGGTCAGGATACATGCCCAGGGTTGTGGGGTGAGAGAAGGTAGTTGATCAATGATTCTCTCTCCTCACTGATGCTTCTCTCTCTCTCCCTCTCCCTTCCTCTCTGAAATCAATAAAAATATATTAATTAAAAATAAATAAAATTATTTCTGGACTGCCTCACTATTTTAGTAGCTCTTCCATGCTTAAGATAACAACAGTAATAATGATAGTCATCAACATGTTTAAGCATTTACTATATCTTATGTATTTGCTAAGCATTTTACAGCCTTTATTACTCCTTAGAAGAGTATATTATATTATGATCTCCACTCTATATATGAGGAACTTGAAGCTTAGAAAGGTTAAGCTAGGAGGCAGCAGAGGCATCAGACCGATCCTGCTCCCCCAACTGGATGCGTCTAGTTCATCCAAAACCTCTTTAACGTGTGGGGCCCAAAATAGGAAAAACAAACAAACAAGGAAAAAACATCACGCGTATGTTCTTTCTGGAAGGGCACAGAGCTGGATCATCACCTTCTGGACACGATGTTTCCACTACTGCAGCCTAACGCTATGTTCGCTTTTTTAGAGCCCAAAATACTATCATGTGCTCCCGGATGATTTTCCCCTCCCATGAGCTACCTTTTTTTTTTTTTTTTTTCCAGCTCTGACTCCAGACAGGATCCAAAGAGGAGTTTTATCATCATCTTCTCTGGGTTTTATGAAGACTTAGTTTACCCTTCTGAGTTAGCCTCGTAAGGTACTGGCATGAACTACTTTTATAACACATGGCTTTATTCTTTATTTGTACAACACGTTTAACCCAATACTGGAACCTATTATTTGTTCCTTTTAAACTCACCACGCTGAATCTTTTCTCCAAGTTTTCTTGATTGAGATGCCTGACCCTTCACCACTAGCCTCAGTGCCCAGCCCTTCAAATCCAAGTCCCTTCGAATCTGCGACCTGCTCCTCTTCCCCACTCTTACCAGCTGTCTTACTGCTCCGCAGTCCCTAATACGAACTCTCCAGGTTACTTCCGCACTCTGGTGTACTGTTTCCTATACAAAAAATTATCTTCCTGCTTTACAGTGAGAAACATCATCTTTTCCCTTCTGTTATGTGAAGTTTATGTTCCTTTCTGCCATCTTTGCTTCAAAGATCTGCTCCAAACCGATGTCCTCCATTTAGCCTCTTCCAAACCACCCCCCCCCATCTCTGACCCGTCTGACGGCAGACGCAGTGCCATGCTATGTGCCACATTATTGTACAGAGTGGCTCTTCTTCCTTTAAGCCACTGCCAGGTCTTCCCTGTGCCTCTGTCAAACGGAGGGAGAGGAAGGGCATGTCTTGAGACCCCGGTGCAGGTGCCTTGTATACTTATGTACCATTAGGCAACTGATTCCTACAAACCAGGCCGTCATGGTTTGATTCCCAGTCAACCCAGTGGGGGCATATGCCCGGGTTGCAGGCTTGAGCCCAGCGTGGGGTGTGCAGGAGGCAGCCGATCAATGATTCTCTCTGATCATTGATGTTTCTCTCTCTCTCTCCCTTCCTCTCTGAAATCAATAAAAATAAATATTTTTTAAAATATTTTTTAAAAAGCAGCTTACATTTCATATGATGGATAAAGTCAGTTTTCCCATCAAGTCTGCTAAAAAAATTCCCTTCCAACCCACACTACTCTGCCCGGTAGAACGCAGGCCGACTCAACCCTAAGAATCACCCTGAGGTACAAGATTAGCCCTCAGCCCCCAGGAGGCGTGGCAGAATAACGGACATGGACGGAAAGGGGAGCACTGGGGTAGGGAGATGGCTAGAAATAAAGGGACCGTGTGTCCCCAGGCAGGAGACCTTTCACCCCTGCAAATCCCTGTTCAACTGAAATACAGGCACACGCATACCCCGGTAATCTGAGTGGGAATGAAGACTCGGCCTGAAAACCGGGGCTCGAATACCTCTCTTCGGGAGGTGGCTCAAGCTGTGTGCGGGGTAGAGGCTGGAAACACGGCCAATCAGGCAAGTTCCCTCACCAATCGACAGCTCTGCTGTGCTAACCCGGGAGCGCTTTCTCGAAAATGGCCTCCATCTTGAATACAGGTCTCTGTCAAATGTATTTCTAAAATATAACCCGATAAATCTAACAGCTGCCTTTCGTTCCCAAAACGATGTGAGCGCCTGCCTCCTGCAGGGAACCGGTCGCCTTGGTGATACCTTCCCCTTCTGTCCCCGCTGCCCCAGCTCAGGAACTCTGAAGGAGCCCAGTCCACAGAGGAGGCTGGGATTACAGGGAGAGTTGGGGGAGGGGTTTCCCTGTAAAATAATTCCCCAAACTGACCTGAATGCCTATCGGGTCTATGCCCGAGGTCACGGTTTGATTCCCCATCAGGGCACATGCCGGGGTCAGGGGCTCCATCCTCAGCATGGGATGTGCAGGAGGCAGCCAATCAATGATTCTCCCTCATCACTGATGTTTCTATCTCTCTCTCCCTCTCTCCCTTCCTCTCTGAAATCAATAAAAAATATATTTTAAAATAAGAGGTCCACTCTCACTGTTACTACTCAAACACACACATGGGGAATGAAGTGAAGGGGAGGGAGGGAGAGAAGGAAGAGAGGGAGGAAGAAAGGGAGGGAGGGAGGGAAAGAAACAAGGGAGCGCGCCTAATGGAACCAGAAGACTTTCCAGGGGAAAGGATGCCCACGCAGCCCCCCTGGGCCAAACAGATGAGAACCAGACCCCGGCTCTCACATGTCACCCGCAGCCTGGATTCGTTTACATGTAGCCACTTCACAGATTTTCAACGGCCTTGGGACCTGAATCGCAAGCCCAAGCTCTCTGGCAGGGGCCGCGGCTCGGAATCAGTCTCCCCAGTCATGCGGGGCAGACAAATCTGTCCCGTCCAGTTTCCTGAGTGAATAGCCACTCGGCTAGAGAAAAGCTGAAAACACTGTAGCGCCATGTCAGCGCCAAGATGACCGACGTCTGAGCAGGAAATAAGCCCCTTTTCCAAATAAAAGCCAGCGTTCTCTGTCCTGGTTTTCTCCGCCCAACGTTCTGTATCAGCAGGGCGAGCCCACAGTGCGGCCCGGGCTGTGCCTTTAGCCTTTTTTATTTTTATTTTTTAAAGCGAGGATCTGGTCATTAAACAAAATACAACAACAAAGCAAAACGCTCCCGCCTGCAAGGAGAAGCAAAAGAAGAGAGGCGGGCTTTACAAAACAAGCTATTTCAAAATCATGATTTTTTAAAAACTATCCAGAATGTGGAACGGAGGGGAGAAAAATGTCTCATGTGGGTTGCGTCGGCCCTGCAGCTGCTCCTCATTAAAGATCCTCTTTACTCCCTCTGGGCTCGCTTCCAGCAGAAAATTCTTTACACAGAAACTCCGCTTTCAACCTACTTTCTTCTCGCTCCGGGCCTCCTGGCCCCCCAATCCGCAGTGGCAGCGTGCCCTGGCTGAGCTCTCTCGAGGGGGGTGCTGTTGTGAAGGTAAATGAGGTAAGGGCAGGAGGGAGAATGAAAAAAAAAAAACAACACACAACAAAACCCAGAAACCAAATTAAGCATTGGTCAGTAACAAAGGTCTGCAGTTTGAAAGGGCCCCAAATCAGCCTGTTCTTTTCTGCGCCCAGAATGCCAGCTTCGTTTCCTGCTCCCCCCGGTTCAAGGAGATAAAAATAATTGCTAACAGCCAAGGCTAACTGTAACCAGTGAAAGTTGCTATTTAACATTGCATTCCCAAGGCTCTGGCTGCAAACGTCTAGAGGCCTCCGAGCCCACGGAATCCAGTCTGAAGGCTTCGGCTGCCGTTCCTGAGGCCCAACCCCATTAGTCAAACCTCGTGGCCCCCTCCCCCCTGGACCTCCAGTTTGACATCCCATTAGACTGTCAAGTTGTTCATTCGGTAACTCTGGGTAAAGGTAGCTAACTGGGTTATGCTAATTACTGACGTTATGTGTGTATGTGTGTGTGTGGGGGG
>JAAGEH010000027.1:1229801-1278594 GCA_011751065.1 Lasiurus cinereus
TGACTGATGAGTGTGTAAACCATGGTCTGGGGAGAGATGCACCAAATTTAAAATGGCAGGGAATCGACCACTTCATTAAGTTCATGGAGTTCATGGAGGACCCTTTTCATTCAGGTATCATATATATATTATGTATTGAGAGGATATATATATATATATATATCCTCTCAATACATAAATGCTCGTCTTGCTTCCCCAGCTCATGATGCTTAACACACAGGAAAGAATAGGTGGTAGCCCATAATTAGAGTCTGCATCTGTGGAGACTAATTATGAACTCTGAGAGTCAGTGTCAGCCTTTGCCTGGAAGGAAATGAATCAACTTTTCATTAGTAACCAAGTCTGTCCGTGTTTTAAGTGACCCAGAAATTCAAGGCTATTAAGTTTTAATAAGATGTGATAATTAAACATCACAATCATTATATACAAATAGGATGAACGCACACAAAATTAAAGTCAAAGAGGGCCGAGACTGGTTTGGCTTAGTGGATAGAGCGTCGGCCTGTGGACTGAAGGGTCCCAGGTTCGATTCTGGTCGGGGGCATGTACCTTGGTTGCGGGCACATCTCCGGTGTGGGGAGTGCAGGAGGCGGCTGATTGATGTCTCTCTCATATCGATGTTTCTGACTTTCTGTCCCTCTCCCTTCCTCTCTGTGAAAAGTCAATAAAATGTATTTAAAGTCAAAGAAGTACTTGAGGTGCTTTTCAGGATGACTGAGGTTTCAGAAGGGGCGAGCTGCCCAGGAAAATAATTCCTCAAGGAGATGTGTCTGACTTACACAACAGGAACCAGCATTTCAAAATCTTAAAGGGACAGGTGATTAAATGGCTAAGGCTCTACGTGGTCTAGGCTGGAGAATCATAACCAGTATCAAATGTTTTCCACAGAGTCGAGGCAGCCCTGGTTCATTCTGGATAATTGAGGGCTTTGGGTATGTACTATATAATCAGAGGAAAGAAGCAGTAAAAGCCATTAGCTAATTTGGGGTGGCCAAAGATTTGACTAACAGGTGCTTACTCTCTCTGGATCCCTGAACTGGACTGGACCAGGCGAGGGATAGGCTGGACAGAAGAGACTTAAAGTTGGCATGCTCAAACTCCCAGTGAAGACAATGCACTAGGTTGTGTATGAAAACGGACCCTGTCCTTAGTGTTTCTGCTTCTCCATCACTTCTCCTAGCCCAGCCCATTCTTCTTCGTGCCTCAGAGATGCCTGAGTTCTGACTGTAAACGGTGTCCACAAGTCTACCTGGTCGCTCAGTGCTGGAAATAGAACAAAATCAACAGCCAAGTCCAAAAAGGTCGGAGTGGGAGGCAGGGGGTGGTAGTTATCCCAGCTGCCCTTTCCTCCAGCTTCCACACTCCAGACATTCTGTCCTCAAGCCATCCAGCCAATATGTGCTAAAGGAGTGAGTTTTTAATCACTTGTCTGTCTCTCCGAAACCAGATTAATCCACCTGCTGGTTTCGTAAACTTCACACAAACTGAAGTATAGACAGAGAGGGCAACCAAGATGTAGAAAAGTTTTAAAACTATGTCATTAAGAAGTAAATGATGAAGATACTGGCAATGATTTTTCCAGGAAATGATAGCCCTTCCACTTCCATTATTCTCCCTACCCACCTCCTAAAGCATCGTCAGTTTTTTCCAATTTATAACTAAGTTACCCACTAAAACCCCTCTGATTTTATTAGTAGTCTTCTGACCTGCAGTTGCTCCCTTGTCTGTATCGCCATAGCTCATAACATCTGTGCTGCTACATTGGGCAATTACAGATGGATTTTATTCATACATACATGTAGGCCTCGTCTCCACAACAAGATGACAGGATGGCACCATGTCATATGCCAGAGAAACACAACATTCGCCATCAGACACTGCCAAGTATGTGTACTTGTGACAAGAAAGTCAGACAGCTCAGGCCTCTTGGGTTTTCCTGTCTCTTCACAATCCCCACCACAGTGCTCAATCATAGTGGCTGGCTCAAAAAATACCAGTGTGGTGAACATTAAACATTTATTTGAAGAGTTGCAGGTTGAATGTTTGTATGTAGGCCCCAATTCCTATGTTGAATCCTAATCTCAATGTGATGGTATTTGGAGGTGGTTTAGGAGGTTTAGGTAGATGAAGCCATGAGGGTGGGGTGCTTACTGTGGGATTAGTGCCCTTATAAGTTGATGAAGGGACCAGAACTTCCTCTCCCCACCACGTGAGGGTATAGCGAGAAGGCGGCAGACATCTGCAAACCAGGAAGAAGGTCCTCACAGAGTACTAGCACCTTGTCGGGTCAAGTCAGCCAGTACCTGAATCTTGGACTTCTCAGGCTCCAGAACTGTGAGAAATCAATGTCTGTCATTTAAGCCACCCAGTCTGTGGTTGTAGCAACCAGAGCTAACTAGATAGAGAGGATCCTGCAGTTCTTCAGACTCTGTCTAACCTTCAGTGTTCAGGATACAAGTTTACAGGAATAGCAACTGAGGGAAAGTGACCGAATCTATATAGATTCAGTACCCTAAATGCTACTGCTGTACATAATTCCTAGCCAGGTTATTTTTTCATTAACATCTACTTTCTCCTCAGAATTATATGAAGAAGGAAACTGGATATAATATTCCAGTTAGATGTGTTCGCTGAGGAATACCACCTGTCACTTAAAGAATACCCTTATTCGTCTTTGCTTTTACTTTTCTTTTATAAAGGCCTTTTCATAAAGATTTAAGTAGGACACTGTTGAGGAGAGGAATGCGTAGGCCTACCTAATGCTACTGGCTCTATTTTAAACAGAATATAACTGCCACAATAAGGAAAGGATGGAGGCGTCAGTATAAGAGTCAGTAACACCTACTTGGACCCATAGAACAGAGCTAGTGACGATTACTGACCGTAGCTAAATGTGGAGAACTCTGGGAAGCCACAGAGTCTCTAGTATACCTTAACTTAAGGTGCAAAGTAAAAAATAGCTAAGACAAATATGAAAATAAAATCCACAGATAATACACACACAGTGGGGGTGAAGGAGGCACTAAAGTCCATTCCCAGCTACAAAGTCCCTAGGTGCAGGATGTTGAAAAGAGGCTTAATGAAAACCTCCATCACACGCTCACATTTATGGTCGCTTAACAAAGAAAACAGCACTTGGAAATGTCTTGATAATTACATTTTTATCACATCCTAAGATCCCCACCGCATGCCTTCAATCTGGAGAGTCTTGATGAAAGACGGATAGCCCAACATTTAAAATGAAGGATTTAATTAATCTACTCCAGCTCCTGAAAGAGAAATATTTCCCATCCTGCTTAGTCACAAGAAAAAAAAAAGGGGGCCAAGAATTCCTACATGAAATTAATGGTGCTGACATGCCACTACGAAACAATAAGAAACTTTACTAGGATTATGGTTAACCTGGGGACTGTGTTGAAAGCAGTCTAGCTAAACTCACATCTATTTATGCCAGGTTGGCAGGACAAAATTAGCTGATTTAATTTACTGGCAGTTACCCAAGACAAGCAAAAGGATACAGCCCTAGCCTATGAACCATCTTCTCCTACTCTGCCATCTAGCAGTGATGTTTATACAGGTTCCAACCTAAAGAATAAGGATTAGTTAAAAGAGTATGGGAATTCTGTTGTTATATATTGATAAGAAGCTGGTAATTGCCGAAACCTGTTTGGCTCAGTGGATAGAGCGTCAGCCTATGGACTGAAAGGTCTCGGGTTCGATTCCGGTCAAGGGCATGTACCTTGGTTGCGGGCACATCCCCAGTGGGGGGCGGCAAGAGGCAGCTGATGGATGTCTCTCTCTCATGGATGTTTCTAACTCTATTCCTCCCCCTTCCTCTCTGTAAAAAATCAATAAAATATATATATTTTTTAAAAGGCGCTGATAATCAAGACTTCTTTTATGAAAAATTCCTGAGGAAGGCTTACCATATTTGTTAAAGGATGTTTCAAGGATATGTGTTAATTAGAAGAATCCCTTGGGAATGGTACTGTTAAGAGGACCGGACCACACTTCCTCAACAAGGAAAGCCTTACCGGACACACATCTATACATCTGTACCTCACTACGCAGGTAGTTTAACAACTTGTGACTGTGTGGTGGCAGCGAGATTTACAAGAAGTCATTTGAATCTGACCTGGCTCCATTTCACAGCTGCATAAAATCTGTCAGAACTTGCTCATCTTCCATTAGGAAAAAAGAAGGGAGAAGTTTCAAGTTTTTCAATCCGTTTTTCTGGACTAAAAAGCATCTTAATTGCCATTATCCTGTATCCTCACCTTCCATGCCCTCTTCTTACATTTCATCTGCAGTAATTTCACTGAGATTCCCAGTCAAAGGCCACTTCTCAGAAATGTAGCATTGACTGAGCCTGATCCACATACGCTCATGTAGCGACAAGCAGGTTCAACACCCCTAGTCTTCTCCAAGCTGTGTAGGCCTACCTAATGCTACTGGCTCTATTTTAAAATCAGGAACTCTATACAGTAGAGTGTTAATCATATCCCCTATCTGGAAAATTACCTTTCATATTCTTTCAAGTGTTCCACAAACCCTTTACAGAAGGTGGTTTGTCCTATCACTTTAAAAATAGGTAATTCTGACCCATTTTACTGATAGGCAAGATGAGACCTAGAGATCCAGCACATGTGCTAAGGGGTCAGCTACTTAAGAGTTATGTGACCTTTGGGCAAATGATTTAACCTTTCTGAGTTTCCATATACTCACTTGTAAAACAGGGATATTAAGACTGACTGCTTCATATGAAGCTAAAATGCATATGAAGAGCTTAACTGAGCACAGAGCCTGGCACATAATAAGTGTCTGATAAATAGTAGCTAGCATAATATTCTTTGACTTGTCAAAGATCTGAGTGGCAACAGGAATGATGACTCAAACTCAAGTCCATTTGATCTACACCCTATGACCTCTCCATGCCATCAGGCAGGATCTTCCAGATGCCTCGATCCAGTCCTAGTGCAGGCTGAACCTCACCGAGTAGGAAGCAACAAAGAAAAATCAGCAATACTGATCTATTCTTTATTTAACACTTGGATATCTTTTATCATAGTTTTTTGCATTAATTTTGATTTTTTTAACTACTCCATAAAAACATTATTTAACCTTGATTACTGAGTTTTTGGCATCTGCTCATCTAGCCCTGACCCCAGCCCCTTCACTGGTGGCTCCACAGGACCGTCCATCACTTCAGAGGAGACTTGATGAGACTCCAGCAACACTCATTCTCAGCCTCTTTAAGAAGGTTAACAACCTGATGATTATTACATGGCTTCCCAAAGAAAAGTGAGATAATGTGATAACAATATCAATTAATTACTACCACAGTCACAGTTGTCTGTTATATTGCTACATATGGTATACATAAAAAGCATGTGCTGAAAAATTCCTGAGTTAACAACTCCTTAAGCATCACATTAAAAAAAACACAAACAAACACAAACATTACTCTGTGAAAGGTATTTAGTGAGCCAAAAGGCAGCATTCTTCATTTTATGGTAAAGATAAAAAAATTATGAAAAAGTGGCCAGCAAGGAAAATCATTAATCATTAATATTTCATGTACCTTATAGCTAGTAGACAAATTTTAGGTAAAATGTGACACAAAGTTGTATTTTATAACATTATTTATAATGATACACTTTATTATTATTATTATTATTTTAATCCTCATCCAAGGATATGTTTTTAATTGATTTTAGATAGAGAGGAAGGGAGAGGAACAGAGAGAAAAACACCAATGTGAGAGAGAAAGATCGATTGGTTGCCTTCTACATGCACCCTAGCAGGGATCGAACCTATAAACCCTGAGATTCAAACCCACCACCCTTTGGTGGACGGGACAACGCTCCAACCAACTGAGCCAGGACTCTCATGATTTGCTTTAAAATGTAGTTTTCCATTAGATACTTTACCAAAAAGTAGCGATTCTCAAATGTAATCACCAATCCACAGGATCCTATGTAACTCCTGGTGACTTTCCATTGTTTATCAAATACTCTGCTGTAGAAAATTGTGAACGACTACTTTATAGTTACTTTATAACTATGGTTTTTATCATTAAAACTGATGGCAGACAAGGACTTCAAATAATATCAGACCAACTCTCCTCCTTTCAATACTTATGAACTCTGGACAGAATATGAAAGGTACCTGAGAGCCATCTGAAGCAGGCAAACACTGGAAAGGATATGAGGCTCACAAAAATGAGAGCAAACTTCCTTTTCCCTGAAGGTATTCCCCAGTCCATGGAGCAGAAGAGGGACAGAGTGCGAGCAGGAAAAGGAAGTGTCACTGCTGAGCAGTCAAAGGTGTCTGGACCCGTCAGAGCAGCTGCAATGTGGGGGCCTGGACAAGCCAGCATCACAGACAGAGAAGTCCCGAGTGCCTACAACTCCACTCAAATCCATAAGTGATTCCTGGCTAGGCATGAGCAAACGATAGCTAGGCGCCAAGAGAATGCAAGAATTGGAAGGCTCGCCGAGACCGGTTTGGCTCAGTGGATAGAGCATCGGCCTGCGGACCAAGGGGTCCCAGGTTCGATTCCGGTCAAGGGCATGTACATTGGTTGCGGGCACATCCCCAGTAAGGGGCGTGCAGGAGGCGGCTGATCGATGTCTCTCTCTCATCGATGTTTCTAACTTACTATCCCTCTCCCTTCCTCTCTGAAAAATCAATAAAATATATTAAAAAAAAAAAAAGAGGTGGAAGGCTGAGCATGGTTCTGGAGAGTGGGAGGTTTGAATTCAAGTCCTACCCAATTAGAGGTGCATGGGAAACACCCGGGATTGGGGAAACACCTCTAGTTTCCACCGAATCCCCTTAGGGGTCATACCTTGGGAAGGCCCGTGTCCCAGGACTAAGACTTAAACCATCAAACTAAGGGCAAAACAGACCCACCAGAGCAAAACCCTAAAACCAAGTCTTCCACAGGATCGGTGGTGGTCTTCCCGTAAGGCAGCTGTTTGCTGGACCAACACTCAGTGTTTCTTTAGTGGAAGATAAACTTCACGATGCTTCGCTCATGATGTCCAGTAAGTAATAAAAACTATGGTAAGCATGAAGCAAAGAAAAATTGTACCCACAGTCAAGAGAAAGGGAAACGCTCAAAGACAAACCAGATGTTAAGAACTGGCAGACAAAGGACTTTAAATAATGATGATAAACATGTCTTAAAAATGCACACTCTGTGAAAAACGCACCCCCCCAACGTTCTAGTGAACTTGAGTTGCCCATGATTTTTAATCAAATTGGGATTTGGGATGGTTTCTATCGGAAAGTCTGAGACAAGCAACTTGAAAGTGATTAATGACAGCTAAACTTAATTATATATTTACACCTCCCAGTAGGACAAGGGAGAGAATGAAACGTCTTATCTCCCTGTAGTGAGAGGGCTTTATTGGGATCTGACATCAACTATTTAGGAGCAATAATTGAGTTTTATGCAAGATTACACAGGCTCTCCTTGCCTGGCATCGCAATATAGTCACAGACTGACTGACTACTTAGGCCCCTCACAGTGAAAAGAAAAAACAACAACAGTTGAGCTGTGTACAAAACGAACCTTTGCAAGTACTTATCCTCGTCTGTCAACGTGATCTTAACCAAGGATTTCTATAATTTCTGTAAACAATCGTTATATTTTAGCTGCATCAGTAACATTAGGCCCTTCATTCAGACGGATACCTTCTACTCTAAAACGTTTTCCATTAATTTCCACTCCACCCGCCAAAGGAATTTGGCTTTAACTGTCTTTTCTTAATCCACCAAGCAATCTCATAAATAAAAGATAATCATATGCCCTGCATGTCTGATGTAATTCTTATAAACCTTCCAAGTGTTCTAATATTCATTTACCATTTGGTGAAAATAATATTTACTGAGCAAGCTGGATTACCTACCTTCTTTCCCCAGGGAAAGACAACATTGATGAGGATACACTGGAAGGTCTGTAAGTAGATGTTATTTTTGCTTAACGTTCTATGGTGATGCTATGGCCTGGGAGGGATGGCGGACTTGCCTCCCTGATACTGTCCTTGCATTTCTTGTGTCCACTTACGCTGACACTGTCACTCCTGAAGATGCTTGTTTATTTTCCTCAGGTAGAGAAACGCTCTTTCCCCCCAAGTTCAGTTGTTCATATTGGTCTCCCAAAAGGATGGCTTTGCCCATTTTTCTTTTTCTTTTTTTTTTAATATATTTTATTGATTTTTTACAGAGAGAAAGGGAGAGGGATAGAAAGTCAGAAACATCGATGAGAGACACTGATCAGCCGCCTCCTGCACGCCCCCCACTGGAGTTGTGCCCGCAAGCAAGGTACATGCCCCCGACCGGCACCGAACCCGGGACCTTTCAATCCGCAGGCCGACGCTCTATCCACTGAGCCAAACCGGTCTCGGCCATTTTTATTTTCTTACTGAGCCTTTCTCAGGAAGCTTGCTTCTCTTACAACAAGGTTGGAGGACACCTAAGGGATCCACCCAGAACTATATCCATAAACAATCTATCCCAGCAACAATGAATAAGTATCCAGGGACAGAACGCAGGCCGCTCCGTTTATGTCATTCACAAAGTGAGTGTCCTGCTCCCTAGCAGTGCTTCTTTCATAAACTGGGGGCCACTGTCTCTCATCTTAATTGGAGAGTTGGAGACTAGCAGCCCACAAATCTGTGTGCTCCCCAAAGCAATCTTTAGTGTCCTTTCCTGGTAAGTGCTCAGAAATCGGTCTCCTCTAGAAACCATCTCTCTCTGTGTCAGACCACAAATAGGCAGGCCAACTTTTAGACCCTACTTATAAGGTGAAATAGCTCCAAATATGTTGGAAGTAAACGAAATTGCCTACCATCCTAGATGCTATGTGAAGCCAATGAAATTGTTTTTTTTTTTAAATATATTTTATTGATTTTTTACAGAGAGGAAGGGAGAGAGATAGAAAGCCAGAAACATCGATAAGAGAGAGACATCGATCAGCTGCCTCCTGCACACCCCACAGTGGAGATGTGCCCGCAAGCAAGGTACATGCCCCCAACCGGAATCAAACCCAGGACCTTTCAATCCGCAGGCCGATGCTCTATCCACTGAACCAAACCGGTCTCGGCGCCAATGAAATTCTTAGAGAGGACCGGTTTCTTCTGAAGACAAATAGATTTTTAAAAATGTGGACAATGGTATCCATTGAGCACTCTTTGGTTCAAGAAACATATTGCTAAGCACTAGCTACATGCCAGGCATTATAATTATACAAAGATGCATAAGACCAGGACCTCCCAACCTAGTAAGAGAAACAAATATATCAACAAATGATCATAATGTAATGGGTTAACTATCACAAGAGAGCGGAATAATGGACTAAAGCAAGTAACTAAGACACCAGATGCCAAAAAGGGACTAAACAAGATTTCAGTGGCTGATTCTGGGTATTAAGTTCCTTCCCTTTTTATCTCCAGTTGGGCTTCCATTCTTAAGAGGAAAATGTATCACATGTTTTGAGGTGGGGTGTTTTTTTTTTTCCAGCCAGAAAAACTAAGTAAACAGCACATAATCAGTTACATAAAAAATTTCATTTCCAATGTTATCTTTATTCCAATCCAAACAACCTATTGTTAAGACTCGCTGTCATCACAGCTTAAAATATTTTCACTTCAGTGAAGAAAATTCCTTCTGACTTGGAAAAATTCTTCTTTATGACATCAAAGAACCTAGATCTTGGTGAGAATGGACTTAATGGGAACACATGACATTATTACTTTTATGGTATTTGATTAAATATCTAGAGAAGAAACAAAAATATGTTGGATTAACTCCTTTACAATATTTAAGTAAATACCTATATATATGTATGTACTAGTATATACACTATAAAAGTATTAAAGAAGATAAATTTCTTATTATCAAGTCTTATTTTCCATGATATAAATGCTCCTATCAAAAACTTGCAATTGAGCCGAAACCAGTTTGGCTCAGTGGATAGAGCGTCGGTCTGTGGATTGAAAGGTCCCAGGTTCGATTCTGGTCAAGGGCATGTATCTTGGTTGCGGGCACATCCCCAGTAGGGGGCGTGCAATAGGCAGCTGATCAATGTCTCTCTCATCATTGATGTTTCTAACTCTCTGTCCCTCCCCCTTCCTCTCTGTAAAAAAATCAATAAAATATATTTAAAAAAAAAAAACAACTTTCAATTGAGGTAGAAAGCAAAAAGGGTCATAGGAAGCCTAGAAAAGCTATTTATGAGATGATCTAACCAGATGGTTGGAGAAAAAGAAAAGTAACACTCTTAGAACTAGGTTATACTCTCTAGTCCCGTTCCTCATCCTCATTCTTGTAAACCCATATAATGGCATTTACCCACAGGCCCTGCTCCTACCCCATCCCTACAAGTATCTGTGCATCTTCCTTCTGCACAGTCTCTTTCAGAATTTTTCCACTAGAAAAAGAGTTTCAGGTGGCTATACTATTCATGAATATTAGGCAGAATTAAAAAGTTAATATCTACTTAGTTTGGCTTAAAAACAAGATCACAGCTAACATGTTTGCCTTAAACTGAAACATGTAGGAGAATGCTAGTATATTAACTAGCCTAGTTAATTAAAAACTAGCGTTGTCACTCAAAATTACTCACTGAAAAGTCTCTTTCATAAGGAAAAAGATAACAAGAAGGTAATAAGGAGTTTTTATAGCTGTCTATCTGGCCCCCACATCCTTTCATCCTCATCCACAGTAGAACTACATCAGGAAAGTTAAAGAAACCGTAAACACTTCACAGAAATAATAAAAATAGAATAGTAGAACTGAATATTGCCCAGTGTCCTAATGAGATCAAATAAAATACATGAAGAAGAGAACGCACAGAGAAAAACTTACTTGCAGTATCCTGTGCCATTGTGGTAGGTAACACATACTCCTTCATTAACACAGAGCTCAATGCCGTCCCGACACTGCAATGCTAAAAATAAAAACAAACACACATTAGAAATAAGTCACTAATCATAACCCTCAGACATCAAAGAAATGTTATCCAATCTAAGTCAACATTTGTTCCCATATCCAACCTGATCTGGGTTTTCTTTTAGAGTTTTAATCTTTTTTTTTTTCTTTCTTTTGGCTTCTGGGGTCAGTGTCTCTTCCCACAATAACTGTTTTGTGGTCTTGAATGATGCTTTTAATTATCTGTGCCTGGATTTCCCTAGCTGTTACATTCGGATCTGCCAATGACACCAGGGAAATTCAAACTATAATACTCATGACAGGCCATGAGCATCTTGGGATTTGGACACTTCAGGTGGGTAATGCAAAGATTCATCAATACATATCCAGGAAGACCAGGGTAGATACTAGGTCACCACCATATGAACTACGTAAGCCTTCAGATGAGGCTTCAGAAAAGGTCACTTGAAGAAGTAAACAGACACATCAACAATATTCATTCAACAAACTGTAGCTGAGAGCCCAGTATGTACCAGGCATTATGTTAGGACCCAGAAGGAAAAAGAGAAATGGAATACATAGAATAATGTATAAAACACAATCTCTAACTTTTTTAAAACATATTTTTTATTGATTTTTTACAGAGAGGAAGGGAGAGGGATACAGAGTTAGGAACATCGAAGAGAGAGAGACATCGATCAGCTGCCGCCTACACGCCCCCCACTGGGGATGTGTCCGCAACCAAGATACATGCCCCTGATCGGAATCGAACCCAGGACCCTACAGTCCGCAGGCCGACGCTCTATCCACTGGGCCAAACAGGTTTCGGCCATAATCTCGAACTTGAAGGGTAATAGATCATGAGTAAAGATTGTAGAGGAAGAGGAAGGGGATCAAAGTAAAGAAAATGAAAAGGTTCATTTATACATGCAGATAAAATAATAATTCTCCAATTCTCGAAC
The DNA here is from genome assembly GCA_011751065.1 of Lasiurus cinereus. Classification (NCBI taxonomy): domain Eukaryota; kingdom Metazoa; phylum Chordata; class Mammalia; order Chiroptera; family Vespertilionidae; genus Lasiurus; species Lasiurus cinereus. The sequence continues at coordinate 1,241,702 of JAAGEH010000027.1, forward strand.
CCCAGTCCCTTTATGAGGCAACAAAAAGGCACTTCAGCACCCTAATCCCTCCCAAAAACAAGGCTACTCAGAAATAAACAGCGAAAGTAGACCCTTTCGTGATTTAAGCCAAAGAGGAGGAAAGCTACCCAAAGTCTGTCACTCACTTGCTACATAATGACAATACCTTGATTGTTTAGCTTTCAGAGTTGGAATTTTCATCAACAAAATACTATAATTCCAATCACTGAAAAGGCAAGACGGAAAGAAACCTAGTCAAAAATCAAAATAGAAGTTCATGAACTTTTTCTGGAAGATTGTTAAGATTTCCATCTCTGGGATGGCTCACGCATAAATAGTTGAAAGGAAAACAGAAGTCTCCAGTTTGAGCCTCTAGCCACACCACTCTTTGACTAAACTGCAATATCAGAGGCTCCAGGCCTGCCCTTCCTGGATATCAAAACCACTTCTTTTCCCAGCGAGGCCCAGGCACAGGCTGATGTTAGAAAAACTCCTCCATTAACGGTTACTGCAGAAGACCCCTGTATAGGCCCACTACTCTTACCAAGTGATGGAATTATTTGAGGACATGTTTACGGAAATCTCATCTCTTAAAATAATTAACACTTAAAAACAGTAATAACAGTCGCAGCTAACACATAGCACTTATTAATAGCAGGCACTGTCCTAAGCACTCTAGATGGACAAATTCAATCTTCCCTACAAGCCTGTTGAGACAGTACAGGGACTTGGGCCCTGAAATAGAAAATAAATACCAGCTGGCTAGCTGAAACTGGTTTGGCTCAGTGGATAGAGCATCGGCCTGCGGACTGAAAGGTCCCGGGTTCGATTCCGGTCTGGGGCATGTATCCTGGTTTTGGGCACATCCCCCGTAGGGGGCGTGCAGGAGGCGACTGATCAATGTCTTTCTCTCATCGATGTTTCTCTCTATCCCTCTCCCTTCCTCTCTGTAAAAAAATCAATAAAAAAATATATTTTTTTTTTAAAAGAAAATACCAGGTATCTAGGAAGCCAAGATCAGACCAGGTGGCTGGAAGGAACGCAAGGATGTCACCATCCTCCGAGAGGTAGCTGGTTTTATCGCCCTTCTAAATGCCTTCTTAATCTACTGACCCACATGCGAAGCTGATCCAGGTCTAGCTACTACACGACCTTCATGGAGTAGCCACAATGAGGGACACCACCATCTTGCCCCATAGTGCAGGTGCAGAGACAGATGCCCAGCCACCCAACAGGAGGCAAAAGTAACCCTGCCCTGACATGAAAAATTCCACCCCCCAAGCCCCTCCCAAGGCCGCCTCTTTGCACAAGTCCACTTTGTACAAGCAGCCAAGCAGAGCCAGACCCCGGGCCAGTTCAGAGGGCCTTCCTTTCTCCGTGCTGTGACTTCCTGGTGCTCCAGCATAAGCTGAACAAAAGCCGCCTGGAAATTTTCCTGGGGTTGCCTCTCAATTCCTATCTTGAGGACCCCAAGAATTGTAACGTCAGGAACAGCATGAAGTAGTTCATTTCTGTATGCCCATTTCCTAGAAAGGATAAGGAGCCTGCCTGTCATCAGACCGGTTCATTCAAGACCCAGAATTTGAACCTAGAAACTCTGGGTCCCACGACAGTGTGTGCTCCCCACTGCTTCCCCCTATCTGGCATATTCCTTCTCAGGGTGGGCAGGCATTATTACACCCATTTCCTAGAAAGTGAAGGCCCAGAAGGACAGGGGCCTCCTCACAGGGCATCACACCGCTAGTTGGCAGTGCTGGGCCTGGGACTAGCTCTCTTACTGAGTCAGCCCCTCTCCATGGGGGCTGCTGGGATCACAAAGCAGTCCCCAGGCAGCAGCCTGAACAGGAAGATTCAGGAAAAGGGTCATCTCGTTGTCTATATCCCACTTCCCTGTAGGACTCCGATGCTCTCTCTTCCCACACTGATAAGCCCAATGCAACAACTATAATTAAAACAGTTAATGTCAGGTTATTTCCTCCATACCGAAGTTCTCAAACTGGTTTTTTGTTTTGTTTTGTTTTTTTCATTCACTTTGGACACTTTTATTAGTTTCAATGAGAACTTCCTGACTTTTTCACTATTTGTTGTGTTTTTTTTTTTCTTTAAATAAAAGAAGAAAAAAACCTTACAGTAGGAAAGAAATGTCCGTCCTGCAGGCAGAGAGCAAAATGCAACTTTGTCCTCCCCCTGCAGGGAGGGATCCTGGTGCAGGGAGGGAGTGAGGAGACTGAAATCCTGCCTCTACCACTCACTCACTGGCTGTGCTACTTACTACAAGCAAAGCACAGCCTCATGCAGGCTCGTTTCCTACCTGCAAACCCGTCTAGGCTGAACTAACTGCTCCCGACGGTCCCATGTGACTCAACAGTGACACCTCCCTCGTTAAGAGCGTATGAGCGGCATGCCTCGTACCTGGAGAAATCTGTCCAGAAAGGCACAAGGACCCAGTGGCCAGGACTCAGAAAGCCATGGGTGCATATAAATCAATCAATAAATCACATCCTGTCTCTATTAAGCATCCTGGCAAATCAATACAGTGACAGGTTCAGAGAAATACAAACAACGCAAAGTCAATATGCGGCGCTCAATCTATCAAATAACTTTACAGCCTAGCCTTCGTGAGCCAATCAAATGCAGTGACCACAAAGGAGGTGGGCATACAGGGTTAATAATTCATGCCATTTGGCTAATCTGTAGGGACATGCTACCTTAAACCTTTTAACATTTCCTAAGCCGCGGTTCTCAAACTTCAGTGGGCAGCGGAATCCTGTGGAGGGTGTGCGGGACCCCACCCCCACAGATGGTGACTTAGTGGGTGTAGAGGGGGGCTGGGAATTAGCATTCCTGTCCAGTTTCCAGGTGATGCTAATGCTATAGGTCGGAGGAACACTGTACTCAAAAGAGTGTCCACTTTAAGGACTCCCCCAAGATGACATAATCCACTGGAGGTCTCGGATGGTCCAGATGAGAACATATTGCCTGAATATACTAAGGAAAAATAAAGTTTCAGACTCATGACTTTGCCTGGGGGCTATTTCTAAATGAATACTGTAATTATTTACTGCACAAAGAGAAGTTAACATTTCGATAACTCAAAACCATGACAGTAACTGGGAAAGACCTCATTTTAAAATTCAACTTATTTTCCCCCTTCGATGTAAAACATATACATTTAACAATAAAATTGAAAGCACCTTTCTATTTGTAGGGTGAAAAAAACCAAAATGCTCAATTATACCACAGTTGGAGAACTGATGCTTAAATTAATGTTTTAATAGACTCAGAGAAACTAGTCATTCGCAGAAAGAGTAACCTTCTCCCCAAATGTTCATCGTAAGCCACAAATGGTGGTCATGCAATAAATACTGGCTGACTGAAATCAATCAAATAGTGTGTGTTTGTGTGCATGCCTACTCCCACACGGGCCCACTCCCTCCCTCACGCGGGCCCACTCCCTCCCCCACAACAGGCAAAAATGAGGAGCAGATTTTAATTTCATCACTCCATCACAGGGCAACATGACATAAAATCGAGAAGCCAATTTCCAAGTTTCACACATGTTCTGTGCAGCATTATTGGGGACTAGTCTTCTGATACTCAGAACATAACAGAGCACCTGTGATGGAAGGTACAGGCCCTGATGTCAGGGATGCCATGGCTAACAGAAGTCTATTAGGGAAAGACAGCTAATAAACGGGTAAATAATCAAAGCCATTTCAGACAGTGGTGACAGATTCTGTTGGGAACAGAACCAGTTACCGGCTACAAAATAATCCCAGAGGCTGGGTGCATGGGACCCAGGAAAGGCCCGTGTGGGGAGGTGTCTTTAAGCTAAGGTTTAAATGAGCAAGAATCATGGGACTACGGAGAAAGAGTAACCCCAGGCAGAGGAAACAGATGAGGATGAGTCTGCTAATCCAGATGCATATGCCTACAGATTGTAAAGGAGGCAGAAGTCGCAGGAGACAGGCCAGAGAAGCAGGTAGGAGTTAGATCACAGCTTTTCCGCTAAGGCAGTGGTTCTCAACCTTCCTAAGGCCGCGACCCTTTAATACAGTTCCTCATGTTGTGGTGACCCCCAACCATAAAATTATTTTCGTTGCTACTTCATAACTATAATTTTGCAACTGTTATGAATCGTATCTGTGTTTTCCAATGGTCTTAGGCGACCCCTGTGAAAGTGTTGTTCGACCCCACAAAGGGGTCGCGACCCACAGGTTGAGAACCGCTGCTCTAAGGTGAGGGTAAACTACTGGGTTGCTTTAAGCAAGGAAAATGACACAGTCAGACTTAGGTTTGAAAAAAGTCAAGATTAGCCCGACTGGCGTAGCTCAGTGGTTGAGCATTAATCTATGAACCAGGAGGTGACAGTTCGATCCCCAGTCAGGGCACCTGCCCGGGTTGCGGGCTGGATCCCCAGCAGAGGGTGTGCAGGAGGCAACTGATCAATGATTCTCCGTCATCACTGGTGTTTCTACCACTCCCTCTCACTTCCTTTCTGATATCAATAAAAATACTTTTTTTTTTTTTTAAAGAAAAAAGTCGCCGAAACTGGCTTGGCTCAGTGGATAGAGCGTCAGCCTGCGGACTGAAAGGTCCCAGGTTCAATTCCAGTCAAAGGCACATACCTTGATTGTGGGCACATCCCCAGTCAGGGGTGTGCAGGAGGCAGCTGATCGATGTTTCTATCTCATTGATGTTTCTAACTCTCTATCTCTCTCCCTTCCTCACTGTAAAAAAATCAATAAAATATATTTTTAAAAAAGAAAAAAAATCAAGATTATACAATGTTCCAGAGATCACCCTTTTATTTTTCTTTCTGATATAAGCTTATTCAAGTCATCCCTTTTTAGACTTGGCTGAAGATACCCATTGTCTCAGCTCCCCTCAAATGGCAAAGATTTCACTCTAATTGCATGGAACCTCCCAGAAGCACCACTTGCAATGTGTCACTCCACCACTCTCTAATCCAGCGATTTTAAACCTTTTTCATCTCATGGCATACATCAATCGCTAAAATTCTGTGGCACACCAAAAAATACATATTCTGCTGACCTGACCCAAAAAAATAAGGTATAATTTTGATCCATTCGCGCTGGACGGCTATTGTTGTGGTGGCTGTTGTCATTTTTTTAATTTGACGATCGAAGGAAAAAGAGGTCAGTGCCCCTGACAAAACAGTCAAGTACCGCCTGCTTGTTTTTTTAAATATATTTTATTGATTTTTTTTACAGAGAGGAAGGGAGAGAGATAGAAAGTCAGAAACATCGATGAGAGAGAGACATCGATCAGCCGCCTCCTGCACGCCCCACAGTGGAGATGTACCTGCAAGCAAGGTACATGCCCCCAACCAGAATAGAACCCAGGACCTTTCAGTCCGCAAGCCGACGCTCTATCCACTGAGCCAAACCGGTCTCAGCAGTACGGCCTGTTTTAAAAAATCTTGCGGCACACCGGTGCACCACGGCACACTAGTTGAAAATCGCTGCTCTAATCCACAATGACTTGGTCTTAATTCTCAGAACATACTCTCATTTTGGCCTCAGGAGACCAGTTGGGAGGTCTAGGCAGGCCCTTCGCATAGTGCCAAGCTAAGGCGTTTCTTTTTCTGCTGGGGATAAGCCATTTCTTATTTCTAGTCTAAACCCTCATGCTCACCTACAAGATGGCAGGCTACCTCTCCTGTCCGGTCTGAGTCCCACCGCTGTGAACAGATCACCCCTGAGCTCAGTTCCAGGCCTCCACGTGTTTCAGCGTCCTCTGCTTGCTACTTCCCCTTTAGGATCACAATTGGACTCGTTCCTCTGAAGCCAAGTCACCCTGGCCTGACCCACAAGGCCTCCTCTTGCGGGTTCTGGTCCTCCTAGCCTAACCCCCACTCCTGTAACCCTCAGAACTTAGCACTGAATTCTTTACAGGCTTCTGCTTTTTCGCTTTTAAGAACCTAGAGGACAGGAAACATTTCTTCTTTTCTGGGGATGTGAGGCAATGGAGGTTAGTGGCTGAAAGCACAGATGCTGAAACTGGCATCTAGGTTTGAATTCTAGCTCCATTTACTGCTACCTACCTACCTCTGGGTCCTCCTTGTGCTGCAGTTTCTTCCTCTGTAAAATAATCTCCCAGAGCTCTGGCAAGCATTAATGGAATTAATACTGTACACTAAAGAGCATAAAACAAAGCCTGATACACAGTAAGAGCTCACAAAAGCCTAGCTCACATAGTAGGTACTTCAATTCTTGGTTGCACGGTAAGTGGCATCTTTAGGGAAACCTGTTGTAATCCAACCTCAGTGTAAACAAACGAAGGAATCAGGAAAAATAGAAGGGCCCTAGGCAATTCATGATGTAATATCAATCAATGGAATAAATTCTTCCCAGTTGCCATCCGTAGCAAACTACTACAAAAAAAACCTAAGGTCACTGCTCTTAAAAAAAAAAAAAGTATAGCACTCTTGACATAGAAGGGATTTGCTAAAGGAAAATCAATTATATATGAGCAAAAACGCCATTACATTTTAATACAGTTCTGTTAATATGTGTTGGAGAACTACTGTGAGCATGGCCCTCAACTAGGCATTGCATGGAAATCAAACGGGAATAAAGCAATTCTTATCCTTGTAGTCATCGAATGGAGGGAAGTGGGAGTAGGGATAGAGGGGCTGTGACCTCCTCCAAGGACTCTGATAGGAACAAAATAAAAATCGCTTCTCTTCTAGTCCTTGAGCAGATTCTCTTAGGATCAACCTCAGCATCACTCCAAAAAGGACATTTCGGAAATGAACCCTTGTTGTTCAATACTCAGTCCAGACAAGGTGCTAGTAGTTATTCCATTTCACCAGCCTCCACTGTGTATACAGGTGAGCATCTTCACCAGCACAAACGATTCCAGCTCACTTCATTGCAGCGGTCTGGAACCAGGCCCACGGTATCTCCAAGGTTTGCCTGTAGACACAGCTGTAAACAGCAGAAGAAGCTGCCACTGATTTCCATCAGTTCCGATGCCTCCGGAATCTGCCCATTGAGAGACAGACCCAAGGTGTCCAAACTTGAGGGAATCATCCTAAAATGTTCTCTTAGGCATTTCACCTAGGCTTTCCAGGGCTCCTCGGTATGGTGCCAGGCACATACCACCGGTTTAAAAGCCTCCCTTTGTTTTAGGAATCTCCAACGTGAGTAATTAAGTCTGCAGCCCAGCAGGTGTAATCTGAGCAGCCTTCAATGTGTTTGACTTGCTGCATTAACATGTCGTCATGCTACATTGGTATTACTTGTTGCTTTGTAGCCTCTTCAAGTGAGCCTGTCTGCTGTCTATCTCACATGATTTTATTTTATTTTTTTTCATACGCTGCTCCCTCTGTCTGCAGTGTGGTATCCGTGCTCAGATCCACAGCTTACCCAAAGACACGTTAATGCCTGAAATGGTGGGGCTTCCTGAAAAACATGAAGAGGAGGTGTACGGGGGCCCTTTTAATTTTCTCTGAGACGTTATGCAAATTTCAAGTGGCAGCATTTGAGAAAGATGATGTCTGAGTTGATACCCTGGGACTCTGGCGGTGGCTGGCTGCTGTTGCTTCAGGCACATGGTGTCTGGAAGAGGTTCAGGAAAATTAACAAAGCACCGTTCTCTAAAATGACTGCTGGCATTAGTAACAAAAATAGGAGAATTGAGTGCAGACAGGGAGACCTCAGGGATTTGCAGTAACTCTAACAGAACCCTGCAATGTCGAACAACAAAGCTTTCACTAAATTTTTATTCCAATTTTGGGGATCAGGCCATGAAAAAAAAAAACACTAAAAAACAACAACGAAACAAACAGAAGAAGTGCAGAAACCTCAAATCCCAAGTGGTACATTTAAATAAAAACAAAATGAAGAAACATCTGTCTTCCTCCTTGAAATTTGTCTTGATTAAAAGGCAAGTAAATGCAACACGGGAGATACCAATTTCGTTTTTCTGATAATATACTTTCTACTGAAGAGATGCTGATACCAGACCCATCGAAATTATTAAGACTTAGCCTATAGGGTTCATAGCAAAATATTACTACTTATCGAAAACAGGTATGCCTTGATTTAAGAAAATATAACCAACAAAAAGTAAAGTTATAATAACATAAGGGTATTTTTGACATCATAATAAAATTCTTGTTTCATAAAGATAATTATCGCAGTGAGTTCCTCCCAGTGAGTTGATGAATCTAGAATAATCTTTGATTTTTTAAATTACAATTTTGTCATATTTTATAATATTGGATTTATTTCAGAAAATAAAATCCATCAATATTTGCTGTGCTATATATGTCATATACTATGCACTGGTTTTTCTTTTTCTTTTATTTTTATGTCTTCTTAGAGACTGCAGAAAATTTTAATTTATTTGTGAGCTAAATTTTAATTTCTCATTTTGAGGGATGAAAATGAACTTAGTTCTTCTATATGAAATTCAAGATTTGAAAAAAATTCACATGTAGTACTTATAAATCTGATGTGGCCAATTTCTTAATGACCACCTCTACACACATGTACAACCTTCCACTTGGAAAATTCTGTCCCTCTCTTCCTTGGTTCTCTCCTTGCTAACTCCTACTTACATTTCAAACCATTGATAAAGCAACTACATTGCTTAAGAAGCCCTCAGAGACCCTCCAGTCTGATTCAGATGGCCCTCCTCTGTTCTCCCACTACATCCTAGACAGAGGTGTTATCAGTGCTGGCTTACCCATCTCTCTTGCCCACCTCTGTGCAAACTCCCTACAGGCAGTGACCATGATTGGCTCATTTTTTGCATCTCCCAGAACCTTTGTGATCCAGTGTCTGGACCACAGCAAGTATACTCAACACTCATAAGATATTCAATGAACTAACTCTCCGTAACTAAGACAAACCTACTTACAAACTCAACAATCTGTTTATGTGTTTGATAGATTCTAAGGCTCCAATTTTAATAAGCATATGGATACCCAAATATGACTGTGCCTACTAATTCTGGTTTCGTTTTGTGTAAGAGTAGAAAGCAAAATGAAAAAAAAAATGGTACAAATATCCTGACCTACTCCAGGATATAAAGCTAAGAGTGGGCCTATACTTTTCTAATCTTCACAAAACTAAAACATCTTTGGACATTCCTGCCTTAAAATTTGCATGAAGGAAGACACACCCGCCCCACCTTTCCCCTTGAATCTTAAGCCAAGTGTATTTACGTTAAGAATTTATTAAAATGAATTGAATGGAAGCCAAAATAATTTACATCTAAATGGCAAATGCAGAAAACACAGCAATAAAAATTCCAAGTGACTAGTAAGTTGGATAGTATGTTTTCATGGTACCATGCCATTTCCCCGTGAGGAGATTCACTGACACACATCCATAGAACAGGATGCACCAACATGACCCAAAAAGTCTCAATGCATTTCTTCGCAGTATCTAACCCTTTGTAAAACAACACTGGCCAAAATAATGACAGGGCCTATATATGTCTCCAAAACTCTAAGTTAAATCCATATATCGGCATATATGTCCAAAAGGTACAGGGTCTTGGTATGATAAAACCCAACAGAGGGGGAAGAAGCTATATCATATCTAGACATTGAATTATTCTCTACACAAAAGGCTATCTATATTTTTGCACCACTTAGAGGTCAAAAAAGGCCAATCCGAGGTGTTATTCCATCATCTTATCTTATATCTATGATCTGCGCTGTCCTATAACCTATATCTGTTCTGTTATCAGAGACAAATTCTGCCTGTTACCAATTTCCTGTGCTTATAGTAAATGTTCCCTTTTTAAAGATATAAAAGACCATTTTGTTAAGTACAACTTCATTTAAAAAAAAATCCCTTAATTTTAAATATATGCTTTTAAGTAACCTTCCTGGAAAAGAATTCTATAAATATATATAATCTTCTTGATACCTACCCAAAGAAACAAAGTGTTCTTTTAACTTAGATTGTTTAGAATGCTTTCTAAATGGAGTAGACAATTACTATTGTTTGTTAATTTAGAGTAGACCCCCCCCACCCCACAAATGAAAAAGTTATAAAAGTATGTTAAAAATGAACATGGAAAAACCTAAGATTGTTATATGTTATTATATAAAATCATAGAGACTTCCCAAAACCAAATGGGGGAAATCCAGAGAACAGACTCAGATTTCCCCATAGGCATTCTTCTCTACAGCCTTTAAAAAACAAAACAAAACCTTAGTTGGTAGCAATGAAAGCTACCAGGAATTTAGTCAACCGAACACCATCATCAATGTACTATGCTAATGAATGTTTGGAGTTTGAGTCTTAAATAAGGTCCCACTCCATGTAGAGCTAACTGTTCTAAAATCATGGATTTGCAGAAGATAAGGTCCTAACATTCGGGTTATTTCTATATTATTAACTGGCTCACAGAAGTTCTTCACCTTCAGCCAAAAACTAACCCTATTCACCGGAGGGCAATATTCAACTCCAAATTCCAGCACTCATCGCTGAGGACTGTGCAAACCCAAGAGCTCAAAAGGTCCTATAAACCCTTGGCTCATACCCAGAATATTCCAGATAAGCACAGAAACCAGGATTGCAAAGAAAATATCTAAATCTGCAAATGGTCAATGCATACTGTTCCCATTTCCAAAGAACATGCCTGCGGCAACAAACTTGGACCAGAAAAGATAGTAGGAAAGTATTAAATCTTTATTAAATATCGAGGAGAGAAAAAAACACACATGAAAATAGCCCCAACCTTCCATTTTTATTTCATTTTGTTTTAATTGCTGCTTTTTTTTGTTTGTTTCTTTAAACACAAATCAATGCCAACTCACACCAAGATAACTTGGGGCCCCATAGTCAATAGAAAAAAATAATGTACAATTAAAGATAACTGATGAAGAGTTCATCATTTCAATGCTCAATCGATTCCTCTTAAATACCCCAGTCTTCCAATTCCATGAACCTTTCAACTAATCACATTCTTTGTTGACTATGAGTGTAAGCAAGAATTTACCTCCAATACTACTTAGATTTCTGTGAAGTTGTAAGAGTCAGTTTAAAAGTAGCCTAGCACACTAATAGACAAAGATCTGGTTTGCAAATGCTCATGTCCGTTCTTAATCATTCAATTGATGGATCAGCAAAGAAAGGCAGCAAAGACAGAAGATTGGTACACCCATCAATGACCATACGGGAACTAAAACTTTCCATATTTGTGTCTTCATTTGTAACAATACCTGATTGGACAAACCTAAAAGTCACATTGCCTTTGACAAAAGTTGTCTGTATGTTTGCTTGCTTGCTTTTGGGTCTAGAGAAGCCTAGACTTCTCTTGTTCTAGCTTCAGTCTACAGTTCTCAGAAAGAACAAAAAAAAAAATCACCTAAATTCCAATATATTAAATTAAAAATTGGGAGAGTAAATCCTGTAAGAGGTGTTGACTTTGTGGAGCCCAGTGCTTCCCCAACTTTCATAAGTAAGTCAAAAATTCCTAAAAGAATTAAAAAAAAAAGATGCAGAAAATCCTGGCCCACACCCCACATTTGCTTTATTGCAGCCCTAGGGAGTTCCAGCAAAAGACAGATCTAAACTGGGCGATACATACGCAATGTCTGCTCCCCCTACTTTCAACCCACTATGATGCCAGGCCCATGGTGAATGCTTGCAAAATGTTTGCCAAGACAAACTGTTGAAGGAGCAGGTCAGTCGTTTTCTATCTCCCTCCAAGAGAACATAAACAACTCCTTAATTTCCCACAAAAGAAGACAAAAATAAAATCTGCAAAATGATAGTTTATTCTAGCTTTCTAAGATCACAATGACCTGGCGGAGGAGATAATTTAATCTCTTTGTTTACCACTCTTAAAATACTCTCCTCAATAAAAATTCATTTCACTTTGGGGACATGGGAGTGACACTGGTGTTAAACAAGAGGGATTTGCAAAGGGAGTTTTACCAGTTACACCACTCAGGCCCAGTGGGAATGTCCTTCCCACTATCAACTCATCACATTAACAGGATTAAGTCCTTTGGAAAATCAGTATTAAAGCAAGTAACCCTCAGTTCAAGCAAAAGAGACAAAGGACTTCATGAATGTGGTTATTAGTGCAGTGCTAGTGATTAAATAACATTTCTCCTCCTCCCAGCAAAGCACACATTACCTCACTGAAAATATTAAAACCAAGGTATTGTAATCACTTTGGTTTGGGACCTAAATATAAGTTACCATAGGAAGTCTCCAAAACTCTAAGTTTTACATTAAAAATGTCAAGTGAATCAAGTGACCTCCCCTCAACATAATCGGGCTTTATAATGTTCAGACAAGTTTATAAACTTGAGCACAGTGACCTTCCCTTTTATCTCCATAGAAAATAACCCCAAATCAGCATGCTTCCAAAGACACAATACTTTACCCTCAAGGCATAACTCTAATGATGTGAACTTCAGGAACCAGTCAGTCATGTCCTAAATGAGTTGACTGGTCATTGTCCTTCCAGTAAAATAAGAGTGACAAGTACCTATCCTAACCTAAAAGCAGAGCTGGTGTTGACTTGGTAACATATATTAGGGGAGTAACATCCCAGCAGGGAGTTTCAGCTGCTTTCCATCCATGTTCCCAGCTCGAACCTACAAGTATTCTAAGTCCATTGTGATACTTTTGGCCAAACAAATCAGAAAGTAAGCTCGCAACCCTTGCTTTCTCAGCCCTGAGCAGTCTGAATGAATCCACATGAATCAGCAAACAACTGTGCTATCATAAAAGTTCCTTCATAATTTACAAACATTTTCAGACACTCATCTGATCCCCACAACCACCCTGTGGGGCATGTGAATTGGAATTCGCACTACCTTGCGGAAGAGGAAACTACAACTTAAAGAAATAAAGCACTCCCCCAAAGTCATTCAAGTCAAGGTGGCCCAACCAGGCCTAGACCACAAATCTTTTACCCACTAGCCCAGCATCCTTGCACTTGCTACATCTGTTGAGATGCAGTTAGAAACCCGATATCCACGTAGGCTTGCAGACCTCCACGGTATACATTTGTGACTCTAATAACATTCTTGTGTAGATAAGCACCCCCGTACTCGCTATGTACATAAAAAAACACACCAAAGATCAGCTAATGAGCACATGCTTGTTAAAAACAAACCCAACACCGAGTTCCCAGGACTGGAGGGGCCACCAATGCTGCATTTCAGGGCCCCCCTTCACAAACATGCCCTAATAAAGGGCTGACATCCATTCATCGGGACCCGTCCCACCTCCACAACAAAAGAACCCCACTTTTTGAAAACTTGCCAACTCTAGGATTCAATCTACCGCTATGTATTATTTCTCAGGGAAAAACACAAAAACAAACTCCCCTGTGAGGGAAGGGAAGGAGGGAAACCGTAGAGCGTCCTGCCTTTGTAAAACTGTAACTAGATACCAGTTCTTCTCAATAACAGAACAGCATTGCAGAAGCAGAGGTAATTACGGAACTGGAGGGTAACCATGATCACACCTCATCGCGACAAGATTTCACTCTGAAGAATGGTGACCGAGTTAAGAATAGGCAGCTCATCGCTGTTTGATAAAGCATACGTAATTTAATTGATAAGAAACAAATCCTTCAAAGGACACGCCTGCAGTTAAGTTGGTGAAAACTGAACCGCTGAACAGGAAACGTGTGGCCTGCTATTCAGAGAAGGCGGGTAATAGCTCATGTGGTAAACCAGAAATGCCAGAAGAGAGAGAACATTTTCTTCAGCTGGTGTGTTTCTCTCCAGTTAAAGGACTCAACGGAGAGAGGGGGAAAAAGACAAAAAAATCCATCTCCCCAGACCAAGAAATAACTCTCCACATACCCTTAATAATACTGGCCTCCCAGCACTATTTTTGCCACAAGGCTGAGTACACCAGGCTCTTGGGTTCCAAAGTCAAAAGGATACATTTCAAAATCACTACAGTTGGGTATAACGGTCCACAAAATCCCACCTTCCTTCATGCCCGCACCACAAAAGAACTGTAGAAAATGATGACATGATCAAAGAGATCACTTTTCTGTTTCCTTAGGACATTTTTTTTAAAAGAGTATCTGCTGTCATATACCAGCCCTGGTCTGTGAACTGGTGGCTGCCTTCCAAATAAAGTTTTAAAGGACATTCGGTCGATAATAAATACTCTGCTCCCCAAAATTCAGGAAATCTGATGCCGGACATCTAAGGAGAAAAAAGAATTTTTGAAAAGTCTCAAGCAAAAAGAAAACAAAGCGGCTATAATTGAGAAAGAAAGGAAATGGGCAACTTCTTTTTTTGCCTCTAAGCCCCACTTCTGAACAACAGCTGTCTTTGCTCAGCTGGAGGAAAACCACAGGCCTTGGAATAACTCGCTTAACGTTCTGGACCTCCTTATGCTAAAATGACACTGTTGACTCAGTAGGCCATGTGCTTGGTTTAACTCGTTTTTCCAGTAACAGTAATGAACGGAGCTGCTCTAACATTGAAATGATTTGCATTTACACAACTGAACAAAATACTTGGTAATACCTACATATAGAGAATATATGTCCCCGAGTTTGCCTGGCTCTGCTGTGTCGCCAAAGTGAGTTTTACCTTCTCTCTAATTTGCTCTCCAGAGTCTCTCCACAAACAAAAATGGAATTTCCTCTAATTACCAAAATAACCTTTCACTGCATTTACTCAGGATATCTTTATTCTAGCTCATCCCCATAAGCCAGGGCTTCCAAACACTGAAACGAAATGAACTATTTTCTTTACTTCTTTTTACAAGCCTTGCTCAACTTGGGGTGATATTGCAAAAGACCTGCAACAAATCAACAAATCTTGCTGGTACCAGGACCATTCAACAGCATTCCACAGGAAAGCTGTAGATTCTCCATTCTACTACTCTGTCATTTCTAGCATGTCCCCTGGGTGAGGGTAAAAGAATGTTTTTTAAGAGCAAACATTTACCAAGTCCTACCATGGATCAGGAAGCAGGTTCATCTCTAGAATGGTGGGGAGGGAAGGCTTAATGACATCAAACAAAAGTTTTGCACTAACACAGACCAGGAAAAGGAGAGTTGTTCATTGTCCTTAGACCAAAAACAGCATTTTTTTTTCTCAAGGAAAGATTCAACCTGATTCACAAACATCCTCCATCCTTATCTCTTCCACTCTGGGAAGATAGCTTTTTAGTTCAAAACTTCAATTCAAAAACTATGTCGCAGAGGGACATTAGAAATATTGCAAGTAAAAAAAATGTATCTAATGAAAGAACCAATAACTTTGACATTAAATCTGATGGGCTCCATCCCCTGTAGGGGGCGTGCCGAAGGCATCGATTGATGTTTCTCTCCTATCTATGTTTTTATCTCTCTTTCCCTCCCCCTTCTTCTCTCTCTAAAAAGCAACAAAAACATACATATTTTTTAAAAGTTACGATGACGATTAATCAGAGCAAAGTCATTCTTACTCTAAGGAAAATTCCAAAAGAAAGTAAAATAAGTGGAAGGGAACTCGGAAAAGGAACAGGCTTGTCAATAACTAGCAGGACGGATAGCTGGTTAATCCTGGCCTGTGCTCCCTCAGTTCCACAAATGGAGGAATAAAAAAAAAAGTTCCGTGTGCTTGCTTCACAGTCTCCCTAACAACCGTAACAACGCCTGGCACCCAGTGGACACTCACATATTTGTGGAATGAATGAATGAATACATCTGGAAGCTCTCTTCTAGGCACCAGAAAAGCTGTGAAAAAATTCCAGCCACGCTTGGTTGCCCTAAAGCTCCAACACCTCAAATCGCTCCAGGTCCATGGTTCTCAAAGTGTAGCTCCCCAAACCCCAACAGCATCACCTGGGAACTTGCCAGAAATGCAAATGACTAGGTCTCACTCTGCGCCCAGAGAATCAGAACCTCTGGGGGTGGACCCAGCAGTCTGTGTTCTAACAAACCTCCCAAAACTTGATGCACGCTCAAAGTTAGAAAACCACGATTCCAAAACATGATGACTTGGAACGGTATGCCATCCCAGCGAGAGCCACATGTCCAGCCAGAGGGACTCCTGGGAAGTTCATTAGTCCGAGAGCCACATGTCCAGCCAGAGGGACTCCTGGGAAGTTCATTAGTCCTAGGAACGAGTTACTCATCTAATCCAATCAAGACCCTGCAGAGCCAGCTATAACCTCCAGGGGCAGTTCCCAAGCGCTGTTTCTCCTCTTCTGCTTCTCCTCAGCTCACAGACAGGAGCTGCACTCACACAAAGAGGCCCTTTGAAACAACCACTCGAACATTCAGCACAAGGCCTGACTCTTAAAAGAAATGCAAAACCTTTTTCCTAAGCGGTCTCTTAGCTAAGTATGTTCCCTGGACTCACACTGTCCCATATCAAAGGCTTCTGATCACATGCCCAGGATGCTTCCTGAAACCCGACATCGCTTCTCAAAGACGAGCGAGGTCTCGCAGCCAGTGTGCGCACAGCAACCTTGGCACTGAAGTTCTATGGCACCGCTCGGCCAGTACTCACCAACGCACTTGACCTCTTGCCAAATCAAGGACAACCATTAAGTGTCCACTTGGTGCACAGATACGTGCTTCAGAAAGAAGGTAAATATGAAAGCTCCAAAATGAACGGGTTGAAAGATTCATGTTTTGTAATGTACTGATAAATCGAAGGAAACATTTGTATCGCTGGATTGAGTCTGCTCCCTTCAGAAAGGCATGGAAAGCTTACTAATTTCTATAAAACCTTCATTTTCCAAAAAGGCCCGTTAGTCAGACTCTCGTTAGAAACAAAAAGATTTAGAGAAAACACAATGCTTTTTATCAAAAGGGAGAAAATGTAACTACCTTCTTTCCACTCTGGAAAGAATTGCTAATATACCACCCAAGGGCAAAAGGGTGCCCTTTAAGAACTGATTCCATATTGTTTGCCAGTGAAAGAATCATCCAAGTGACACACCAAGAGCCACACCGAAGATCTGGCACCTACAGCCTGACTTTGGATCAGGCCCCACCTCAGGTCTCTGCCTCAGTCTCCACAAATGAACACGCAGCCTCGTCAAAGAGATAAAGCACACGAAAGTGCTTTGGTAATTGCAAACCATTAGATATTATCTTCTCAACATGCAAATTTATTCCTGTGAACCGATGCCTTTCCCTCCCACTCACAGTGACCAGAATGATTTCTATTAGAAAGTGCTCCTGAGGGGCTGAGAGCAGTGGTAACATTAACGGTAAACCAGAATAGATACCGAATACTTCTGTACTCATAACGCAGCAGGAAACCACAGGCATGACGTCTCTCGGATGACAGAGATGTATGTTAAAAAAACTGGGTTGGCAAAAATTTGAGAGGGAAAGTCATGGTATTTAAGAAGGAAAAAAAAAAACTTTTTTAAAGGAAATTTTATTAAAAACAACAACAAGAAATAAAGCGAATTACTTCAAAACCTCGCAAAAGGGTATAATTTAAAAAGAAGTTTGGGAGCAAGGGGCTGAGAAGGGGTATGTTTGGTCAGGCCTCACTTCCCCTTTACTACGGGCACACGGTCATTTCGTGTGGCCCCGAAGAAATAGTGGAGCCATTACTGCTGCTGATAATGACGACCAGATGTGATGGGATGATTGCACATCACCAGTTCTCAGACTCAGGTCTTGTGTAATTGGGTGTGTCGATCGATGTCAGTCCACAGATGGTTATTAAGCTGGTTACAACTTCCCTAAATCTTTTCACTAGACCTGAGCAACATTCTAGATCGTTCTTTTTTTTTTTTTTTTGCCAACTGAGAATAGGCACTATTACAAACTAACTTTTAGAAAATAGTTCCAAAGTTTATTCTTCCCAACACACACACACACACACACACACACAGCAGGGATGTTTATTTAATTCAAATAGTCACAGTGTCAAATTTGAAATTTTACCACAAACCCATTAATATTCCTTTACTGCCGTGAATGTAACAAGTCGATTCATTTCAACCTGTCGTAACTAAAAAAATATGATCAAGTCTTAATTTTCTATGAACAATGATATGCATTCTGGATAACCTACGTGCCTCAGGAGCAACTCTGCTCTCAGAGCTCTCAGGATGAAGGAGAATGGGGAATCCCAGCTCTCATGATATGCAAGTGCCAAATTCTTCCCAGTGAGAGAGGTGCATGGCCTTGGGGTGGCTAGAGGGCAGTGGCCTTCAAAGGCAGCTCTCGGCTGACCACAGGGCCCAGTCAAATGTCCAGCTGGCTTGCTGGAAGAGTCAAACTGGTCCACTTGGCATTCTGCTGATAAGGTGGTAAACCGGCAGCTTGCAATGAGCCGTTCGTTCTACACTGTACACCTGAAAGCCCCTTTGTGACATGAGAAGCACAACTTGTGAAATGCGCTCGGTGGAAGGGCAGGCTACAGTCATAGATGTAAACAAGGCAGGGGCTCATAAAAGTTAACAGCCTTCGAATTAGTAAGCTACACTGAAGGGCAATGTGGGAGCTTGCTCGTTTTTCTTTCCCCATGAACATTTGGCAGAGTTAAAATTTTACCCATCATGCATTTTCTTCCCTGAAATATATCAGTTACAGTTCCCACAGAAGCTAGCTACGCATTTCCTTGTGGGCGAGTGTGTAAAACTACCATAACAAAACATTTTCTATTTCCTCATTTTGATCAAAAGGAAAGGCATGAAATGCTGAAGTGCACTTAAGTGACAGCGCCACATTAACATGCCTGTCAGGATACACAATTCATATTCTGTTTAAATTTAAAGTTAGAGTGGCGAAGGAGAGAAATGCCAAGAGCTGTGAAATGAAATTACATGATGCTGTGTGTGCTCTTGAGAGACCTTAAACTTTAAGGACAGTAAATCACTCCGGGCCACTCAGGAAGAACTAAGGCTTCAAAACAGCGGAGGGAAGGTACTAAGAACTAGACGTCGGAGCACAGAAAATGCCTGTATGGGAACATGATATTGAGGGTCCGCCGCAGAACATATGGAAGGTGTGACGAGTTCAGCTGAGTCAGCCACAGGCATCAGGGACCACCGATTACCACAGGCGTAGAATCTTGTTAAGAAAAGCTAATGACCCATCTGGGCAAAGAATCCTCAACTTCTGCTTCATTGCTGACATGCTCTGACTGAGGCAGCTAATCAAACAGAAAGGGAAGAGAATCCTTTATTATCCCGGGGAACAGAAGTCTGCTTCAGGGGCATTCTGGAGGAAGCAATGTGGTATAATGGGTTCTAATTCTGGCTTTATATACTCCCGTGTGGTCTAGAGGAATTCCGTAAACTCTCTGAGACTTATTATCCTCATCTGTAAAATAACATCACCGGCCCTCCTTCCTTAGCAGAGTTCATTGGTGGCTCAAATAAAATCATGTTTAGAAGAGTGATTATAAAACTGCCCTACGCTGTACCCCTGAAAGAACATTTGCTGAGATGGCTCCCTTGTCACTCCCGTCGGGAAGCACAAATTAATGTCAAATGTTATTTGATGGAAAACTCCCAATCCTAAATTCTGTGAAACAAACAAACAAAAAAAATCCTCATCATCTAGCCCAGAAATGATAAACTATTGATCACGTGATTCAAATGAAATCCCATATAACTATAGTATCAGACCAGCCAAATGGAGTTGGGAGATATATGTATGTTAGGCCAGTGCGGTCACCTTAAAAAAAATTGTTTTTTGGAATTTCCCCAATGCTCTCTTAGTGTCTCAACAATGCTCAGGAATTACAAGCCAGAGTCCCACCTCCCCTCGCCTTCTCGGCACAGAAATCCGACATAGGCCACTTCACATGCCTGATTAGATAAGCTTTCCCAATGCTGAAAACCAACTGCTTCTAGCATTTCAAACCTGATTTCCATGAAGACTCAGGGATGAAAGATCCCAACAAATAAGCCGATCGAGCAGATCCTCCTTATTGGTAGAGTTCTCCAGCTTTGATCTGCAACGCTAAATATTTTTTTTCTATGAATCAATTGCTTTTGACATGAAAAAAGAATGCAAGATGCTGCAAATTAGGAGCAGACGAACGTGTGTCAATTCACAGACAGTTCATCTATAAACTTGAAATCGCTACAGTGCTCGACTCTGGTTTTTAGGTGACCCATAATCTTGTCCTGGCAAGAGCAGTGTCTAAAGGGAATCATTAAAAGAAAACTGAAACGAGGAGGTCCAGAGACAGAGTATTCCCTGCCCGTCTATTCCAAACGGGAAATCACCAGGAGGCTAATGAAGTTCAAAGTTTGGGGCCTCCGCACTTGAGTGCCTATTCTGTGCCCAGAACCATGCAATTAAACGTTATTTCCAACATTTACAAACAATTCTGCAAGTGAGGTATGACTACTATTATTCCCGATACATAAACAAGGGAACTGAGACTTAGAGAAGTTTAAGTGGCTTGCCTAATATCCTTAGCTAAGAATCAGAGTCGGGGCTGAAGTACAATCAGAATGGAGTGGGGAAGGGTATCTAAAAGTCATTCCAAGAGATAATTAAAAGTAAACAGCCAGCTTTCGGTGTTATTTATCTCTTTTCATTATCCTCCATATCCCTGGACATTCTCTCCTTCACTATTCAACTGGCAGCTGACACAACTAAATCTGAAAGAGGAAGTCCAATATGTTTGCAAGGCCCTCATGTCTGAGCACTCACATGCAGGGCTATATTTTAAAACAGAAGGGATGATCAGTTGGTATCAAACATACTTCTCTCGTGTATTAGTGCGGACAGCCATCCATTGTCAGTAACAAAGGGGATAATAATAAGGAAAAAGTTCCCAGAAAAGAAAAACCGAGGTTACCCGCATGCTTTTCCTATAATGATATGTGTAGAAATGCCGCACGCAGTTAATTCCCAAGCTCCCAGGCCAAGATGGGTTAGCACTGGGTAGTTTTAGTAATTGGCTCTGTCCATTGTTCATACGCTGAGGCATTCCAATCATTTTACATGGTCTCTGACGCCCTTTTCAGAACGGTACAATAAGAGTACAAGTGCACAGTCAGGAAAAAGCGATCTGGAACTGAAAAAGCCGGCGCAAATATGACTCTGGATGGCCATCTTCAGTCTTTCAAAAACGGTTGTCATGAAAAAGAAGAAGAAAAAAAAAAAGTGACACACTCATTCCTGTTCTTAATCCACTAAAGAATTTCTTTTAGGACCAAGAAGTTAACAGGGAAAGAAACACTGAATAACTTCCCTTGGATTATGAAAAACATAAATCTATTCTTCTCCCTTTCAAAAAAATTAAAAACAAACTGCATCTCCTTCCAAATGGAATTTAAAGGTTAAACCATTTCCATGGTATGCAAATGCTCACTCAGAGGAAAGAAATTAAGAAGAGTAAAACTGGATTCAGTTGGGTACGCAAAATATGAGTACATCCAAAGGTACATTCTCTGTGGGACCATAGACAATGACAACGCTGAGAGTGGGTGAGCTTTGGTGTCAAGGAAGAGGGGGTTCTGGTTGCTGCTCAGTATCACCCACAGCTGGGTGAGCTGGGTGACCATCCCTTAACCTCTCACTAAATAGGAATCAAAACACCTACTGTGAGGACTACAGGAAACAGGGAAAGTACTTTCCCCACCCCCCACCCCCAGCATCTGTCACATAACAAACCCTCAGTATATGGAAGCTCCTGTTACCTCTGATAAGCCCCATGTTTAATTGGGTTCACTCTATTAATACGGAGACATGCCCCGGTCAACTTTCAGGCGAATACTCCCAGTTCCTCCAAAGTGACATTCACATTTATCTCTATCCATTCCATTCAAATACCGCTGTCCTTCGTGTATACCTCCTCTCTTACTGTAAGTGGCTTCAGCTGCTTTTCTGAAAAGATCTAAATTATTGGAAAATATTTTAAGTGTACATGAGTTAATATACGCACCACTTACATTTTCTGTAAACAGGGTGCTTACGCGTAATTATAAATATCTCAGGCCATAAAAGAAAACCTTTCGGAGCACTCCCACAAGTGAAAAACAGAGTCTCAGAAATAATTATATAGGGGGCAGAAGGGAGTGGTAGGAAGAGGAAAGTTTACTCAATCGTCAAAATAAAATCTGGAGTTTTGTCTAAAAACAAAACAAAAAAACCTGACAACCATTTGCTCAAGGCTGCCAAAACTGGAGACTAAGCAAATTGTAGAGGAAACAAATGTTAAAATATGAAACCCTTTTCTGAGAAAGTCACTCCGCCAGGCCTGGCTAATCCAATTCTGAGTCACCAATGGCATCAGCCTTGCTAGGTTGCCTGAACCACCACAGAGATGTCCACAGGGACAGGCATGTCTCTGCCGTCACTGACATGCTGGATGTGGCCGTGCTTCTCGCCTTCCCCACCCTTCCCCCTTCTTCACGGTTCCATTTTCTGATCTCAGAACCCAGGGGTGGGCATAGTGAGTGGTGGGTGCAGAGGAGAGACCACTTGACTAGAAAACAAAAGCTTGGATTCTGGCCCCAACCTTGACCGTCTAGGCTGTCTGGCCAGTCACTTCACATCTTTGGACTTTGAACATGACACACAATATCCCATGTCACAGGAAATTGGGGGGGGGGGGCCAAAGTGTTGGACCTGATATTGTCCTCAAAGCTATACCTCAGGAAAAATCACAGTTTCTGTACTAAACATAACACCCAACCACAAAGGTCTGGTTAAGTCAATAATAATTTAATACCTATCAATGCAATTTTTATAATAGACAAAAGTTTTTGATATTGGAATTATATCCCATTAAGGCAGTGGTTCTCAACCTTCCTAATGCCGCGACCCTTTTGTACAGTTCCTCATGTTGTGGCCCCCAACCATAAAATTATTTTCGTAATTACAGTTATGAAGTGGCAACGAAAATAATTTTATGGTTGGGGGTCACCACAACATGAGGAACTGTATAAAAGGGTCTCGGCATTAGGAAGGTTGAGAACCACTGCATTAAGGGAACAGACTCAAATACAATATCCCTAAATATGTATAGGGTCACCAGAACGATGTACATGCTACAAAACTGAAGTTCCTATGTCTCACCCCACTTTTAGAGGATTTTTTTAAATATATTTTATTGATTTTCTACAGAGAGGAAGGGAGAGGGATAGAAAGTCAGAAACATCGATGAGAGAAAGACATTGATCGGCCTCCTCCTGCATGCCCCACACTGGAGATGTGCCCGCAAGCAAGGTACATGCCCCCGACCAGAATCGAACCCGGGACCTTTCAGTCCGCAGGCCGACGCTCTATCCATTGAGCCAAACCGGTCTCGGCTCACCCCACTTTTGACACAGAAAAGTGAAAGCAACAAGAAGCCTGTCCATACATACGACAACATGAAATATCACCATCACCACCACCGACTACCTACCGCTCTCTTACGGATGTGCCAGGTACTGTTTGTCCTGGGAACTGAACACTACGAGCTGATTTAATCCTCACAGCAAGCCTAACAATTACATGCAGCTATTATCTTCATTTTATAAATCATGAGACTGAGGCATGGAGTGCTTGAGAAACCTGCCCAGGGACACGGGGCAGGTACATCTAGAACCAGCCCTGTAAGTGTCCCCACCCTCTTTCCGCCATTAGCTGACAACTCCCTGGCCAAGGGGAGTCTCCAGCAACACAGACAGGGATGTCCCCAAGCGGAGCCCTGGGGAGTTGGGCCACGGCTCCTGAGAGCAGCCGTCGGACAGGCCCAGAGCTGTGGCCCATTTGGGCTTCAAGATTCATCTTTAATGGGAACTCCCCTCGTCTCGGCCCAAGTTCAATTGGCTCGTCCTGGTGACAGAAATCAACGGAGAGAAGGCAAAGTTCATCAGTCAATGAATGCCCTACCCCCCATTTTTTATTTATTCAGAAGCTACAAAGGATTCCTACTAACAGCTATACTCAAAACACTAGTCTTAGGCGCTGATTCTTACTTAGACACATCAACGCACGCATCTCCATTGTACAGGAATGAGGAAGTGGTATAGACACAGATAGACTTGCTCTAAATCCCAACTCCGCCCTTCAGTAATTGAATTTCCTGAACATGTGGTAGGGCTTAGTTACTTACCCCAACTTACCTACTCCCCCATCTTGTTGGGTTGCTGTGGTGTGAGACTGTAGACTCATAAATGCACCCAGAGTGAGTATCAGGGTTGGCTGCCAGACAGACCTTTGAAGAGTGATTCCATCCCTCACCAACCGCGAGATTCACCCCAATACCCAGAGCCATGAACCTAAATCCCATGTCCTTATCTGTAATATATAGGTAAATAAATAATGTGCATCCCAAAGGATAGATAGCCATGTGACTTAAAAATGAAGACATGCGTGTCAAGCCCCTAGCAGAATGGCAAACATAGGAAGAATGTGACTCCCCCACCCCCCGAATTTTTTAAGCTGAGGTTGAAAAGTCTAACCACAAGTTTGAAGTCCCAGCTCTGTTACTTATTAGCTGGGGCTAAACAAGGGTGTACAAGCCAACGGACCCCTCCGAGGCTCAGTTTCCACCAAGGGCTTGTAAGGATTGAAGGAGGCAACTGTGTGAATACTCGCTAAGCTCTGCATCGCTGCGGAAATGTTGGGGTGTTGTTTTTTTTAACTTTACAAAAATAAGTTTCATGGTCACTGTATAGACTGGTCCTTCCAAATGCTCTCTTCATTTTTAAAAATGGGAAAAACTAAGGCAGAGAGATTTTAAGCCAGGGAGGGAAGGACTGGGCCAACATAAATCCGGACCATGACGAAGAGGAAACTAATCAGCCTTCAAGAAGAGAGATGAGAGAATCACACCCATCAACCCGTTTTTAATCAACGGCTTCACTTGCTGAGTAAGCCTCTCGCTGCACAATGTAGGCATAAAAATTCTCCGATTTCCTCCCAGAAACTGTATGAGACTTCAGGGTGAGAAAAACCTCCCCTATCATATATCGATTATCGTCATCCACAAATTAATTGTGTGGCTCGGGCACAGACACAAGGACCACCGGACACAAGCTGGAATCTGACTCTCACTGGTACTCTCTTAACTACCCTTTAAAAAATTTTTTCAATCTTTCAAAGAGAAGTTTTCTTCTCTGGTTGGTCAGAAATGTGCATTTCCTTGTCCTCCAGGTCTCTTCCTGCTAACTATGGTAATAGCTGGCAAACAACCAGCCCAGTAAATTCCAATAATACTTCAGAAAGCATTCATATTGCCTGAAATTATTCTGAATCGAGCACTTCAGACCCGCAGGGCCTCTGCACAGAGCAGTTCAGCTGGAGCTCTTAATGTCAAAAGCAGCAGGGTGTCTTAAGAACACACAACTGTGGAAAAAAAAGCAATCTACTCTTTTTATTGCAACATTCTTCAGCAACAACATTGATCTCCTACCCACTGTGCACACAGCTCCGCTCCAGGCCAGTGGGAGGCTGGAAGGAGAAATGGAAAAAACAGGTGGTGTCCATGGGGTGCCAAAACAACAGGTTGACTCAGTCAGTTCTGCCCCACAACTAATCGATTTGGTGAGGGAGAGGGGGAGGGAATCTTAGTCACCCGGTTAGTCTGACCACACTGACTGGCTAGACCGCTGTACAGTGATCAATGAGGTCAAAGGTCAGATTTGGTAGTGCCTGAGTCCTGACTTTCGGGGGTGTCACCTCCACAATCTTGGATATCTAGGAAGAGAAGACAGAACAGATTACCCTCCACCTGCCCCAAATCACATATTGTTTCCCTCCAGTGTCCTTTTATTGTTAAAGTAAATATATCTTTCCTAGGCATATACAACTGACAGTTTAGTGATTTATTATTATATAGTCAGATTAGAATTTTCAAGTAGCTAAAGAAAATTCCAGTTAATACACAGAAAACTGACCAAGTTCATTAGAAATCAAAGGATTAAAAAAATGTAACTTGGCAAATGAACAATTTTTATATCAACATGGGTAGCAATTTTATACTATGTAGTTTGACCTGCCCATATCTTCTGTACCATATTTCAGATAGACAAAGGACTAATATACTCAATGTTTGAAGAGATTTTCCAAATCAGTAACCCAAAATAAACACCTTAATGGGTAAAGGAAACAATTTGCCAAAACAAGTAAATAAAAGGCAACACAAATGGCGAATGACCATATGAAAAAGCATTCACCGTCACTGGTCAGGGAGGCAAATTAAGATGCAGCAGAATTTACCACTTATCCAAATAGTAAAGAGTTTTCAAAATAAAACTAGGTTGACAATGACTGGAAGCACTGCGTTCTGCTGATGGAAATAGAACTTGATCAAACTATATGGAAGGGAATTTGGCAGTATGTATCAAAAGACACAGAGCAGCCCATTCTCTGAGACAATAATTTGACTTCTGGGAGTTTATGTTAATGAAATAGATATCCCTACAGAAAGTTATATACAAAACTTTTCATTATAGCATTATGTATAATTATAAAAATTAGAAACTATAAAGAGATTTCAACTTAAGTAAAACATAGTAGATTCTTAAGGTAGAACAGTAAGCAGCCTTTAAAACCACATTCTTAAAGAACACATATATATGGAGAAATGATCACAATATTTAAGTGGTGCAGAAGCAGATGATAAAACTATATGTATATTAAAATCCCAATTACAATAATACACAGGAAAAACACTCAATGTTTCAACATATTAACTCTTGGTTTTGGTGGGCGATGGTGGGATTATTGGACATTTTAATTCTCTTACGTTTTCCTGATTTTTTTAAATCCTTTTTCCTAGTTTTCAATGTCTCTTTGACATATTAATGTCTCCTCTGGAAATCTAACTTAATGAAAAATATCCTACAGAGCAAAATTTCTTTCTATATGAAAATGATCATTACCATTTATATGGTGGGAGGGGAGGAAGATGGAACCAACCAAATATGCAAGCAAAACCAAAGGAGAATAGTCAAAATATAGTAAACTTATTAATTAGAATATTATTTAACTATTAAAATTCAATTTACAAAAAATATTTATAACCACCGAAGTAAGGCAGAACAGAAAATTATAAATACCTTATTAATCAACAACTTTTTAAAACTAAAGATATGAAATAAGACAGAAAGAAGTACATCAAAATAGTATCAGTAAAATACTACTATCAACACCACCTCTGCAAATCTTGTACAGGTGCCAGAGAAAATCAACAAAATACAGATAAGTTTATTATGTGTAAACTTAAGAAATAATGCTGTTGTTATGTAAACCTGCCTTAAAACGTTACAATATTTGTAGTTAAAACCATTTTCCTTAAATCTCTTATTGCTACTTCCTTTAAACAGTAACATAATGCCAAAGACTTGCACAATTCACAGGACATGATTTTTTTTTCTCTAATAAGCCTCATA
The DNA here is from genome assembly GCA_011751065.1 of Lasiurus cinereus. Classification (NCBI taxonomy): domain Eukaryota; kingdom Metazoa; phylum Chordata; class Mammalia; order Chiroptera; family Vespertilionidae; genus Lasiurus; species Lasiurus cinereus. The sequence goes on from JAAGEH010000027.1 coordinate 1,268,992, forward strand.
AAGACTAGAACGTGCTTTAAATGTTATAATAAAGCAAAACGTCCTTAATGTTTCCAATTAAAGACGGTTTAGCAAATAAAGGTATACTCGCGGCAGAGAAAAACCTAATAAAAAGTAATCATCAGAATTACAGATGTCTTCAAACTTCATTGAATCCCCACACTTTCTGGACAAACAAAGAATTAAGCAACAGGTTCTTCGCAGCTTACTACATTTACCATTTTGAGAAGTTCACACACTTGGCACTATCTAGTTTTCTAACTACTCGCTTTCCAAAAAGCAACAAAATATATTAGCAAGTAAACAGCATTTAATTATTCTTCTTTGAACCTTGGGTAAGCATGCCAACATAGAAACCTCTCCCTGTCCCGTGCTAGTTCAAATAGGCTATTTCATCTCTGAAGCGTAAAAGCCTTCCAGAATCTCCTCACAAAAGAGGGATGAGAATAAAAAAAAGAGATGGGGGGAAAAAAAAAGCAAACAACAATTTGAAGTACACCTGCCTCTGAACAAGGTAGTGAGCTTCAGCATGAAACCACAGCTTCTCCTACCACACTTGGGCAAGCCAAGCTGGCTTTTTTCAAGGGATGCTATTTGTTCAAAGACAACGTATTATTAGGGAGCCAGTATCAGACTCCAATCAAAATATTATCACCGTGTGTTCCTTACCTCACAAAACACACACACACACACTCGCTCTTCATATGAATAATTGTACGTATGTGAGGGTGGGACGGCGACTCTTAACCCAGAAACAGGTTCTACAACACCCTCTGACCCAACCTGTCTGGGAGACAATGCGTCTGTCTTGGCATGATGTTTAGCTGATGCGTTCAAAGCACCAGGGCCACTGCCCAGCGGCCACTAACCTGCCAAAGGAACTGAGAAGAAGAAGACCAGAAACTGCCCGAGGGCAGGCCTCTCGAGAAGGTGCTTCGGTTCAGTGGGTAGAAACTCGGGGCCCCTCGCTGCCCGGCCAGAAGACCCAGGGCACCAGAACTGGACCGAGGCCTGCGGTCCCACAGTGGCAAGGGACAGCAAGAGGACACCCCCACCCAAGAGTTTGCTCAATCCTCTCTCTGGGAAGGCCCGGACTTTGAGGAGCTGGTAGAACAGGGTTTTGCCAAGACAAGCACAAGAGGGTGAGGGAAGATGTGAGTGTGATTAATCGATGCCACCCACCAGCAGCGCTGGGTGTGCCCAGGCCACGCCTCAGTCACTGCCTGGCTGTGATGAGGAGAAGTTCCTTCGGCGACTGTCACTGGGAACCAGATCTTCCGAAGGAGATTACTTCCACCTTAACTTGCCCCAGATCGGCCTTGGCATCCAGGCGGAGAACACAGCTCTCTCTCTTGCCACAAACCCACTAACAGACATAATAGATACCGTGACATGTGCCAACTTTATATTTACACCCTCACCAGACAAAGGGGTCTCTGTCTTTCCCCAAACCAAGTTTTTGTATTTTTATATTACAGCAGAGAGAGAGAGAGAGAGAGAGAACACAAGCCCAGCAGGGGTGAGCTGGGGATCCTTGTTCTGTGGTGAATGGCAGACTCCTCTCCCAGCCCCTGCAGTCCTCCGTCACCCTGACTGCAGGGAACTGTTCTTAGAGAGTGCAGAGAAGTGACGGACTAAATGCTGTGACCAGACGTCATATTCCTAATCGTGTGCTCATGTGTCTCTACGATGCTGTCAGCTTCCTGGGACCCTACCTTCTCCTTGGTCAGTGATTCCCACACATCCAGAAGAACAGAATACCCTGTGCTCCCTGCCACAGGCCGCTAGGGGAAACACACACAGGAAGGGTGAAAACCCACCACGATCCTCCCTAACACCATTCAGAGAGCTACCAAGATGATCTATCTTAGAGCCAGAAGGTAGGACTCCTGGCAGAATACTACGTGGAAACATCTAGCTACATACATAAACCAGATAATAATTCCTTCGCTTTTCTCACTCCGACCTATGGCTTTTATCACCCCCTTTCTTGGCTTTAGTCTGCTTTCTCAGGTCTCTATTTTCTGCCATACGGCTGCTGTTCCCCTCAAAAGGAGAGGGAGAGACTGACATGCCTTGATGTGGGGTTGGAAGGACGAGAAGAGATAAACGAAAGAAATTATAATGATATGCACAGCCCATGGACAGGAGCAATAGGGTAGTGAAGACCTGGGCAGGTGAGTAGGGGCTGGGAGGAGGGGAAGAGGGAGGAGAATTGGGATGTGTCTATAATACCATCAATGCTATATAATAAAAGGCTAATATGCAAACTGTCTCCTTGACTGGGAGTTTGACCAGGAGTTCGATCAGGGGCAGGCCAGCTGGCCAAGCATCCACGGCCCCTTCCCCCGGCCAGCCCCATTTCTGATTGCCCCACCCACCTCAGGGACAGGGCCAGCTGGCCAACCTCCTGTGTCCCCTCCCCCTGCAGGCCCAGCCCGATTGCCCCAATCAGGGCAGGTCAGCCAGACCTCACCTGTGCACAAATTTGTGCACCAGGCCTCTAGTAAAAATATATTTTAAAATGAAAAAACACACACACACACACAACAACTTATGTTCACACAAAATCCTGTGTATGAATGTTTATGGCAGTTTTATTCATCATAGCCAACACTGGAAACAATTCCTATTGTTCTTCAACAGGAGGGGGGGGGGAAGGAGAGGGAAAAAAGAGCAGATCTACCACCAACCTCCTACCACCACCAATAAGCCCCCCGTTTGTCCCATCCAGAGGTCCTGAGCATAGCCCTTCAGATCTGAAGCCACTTCCTTCTTCCGGTCAAGGACAACATCAGTGTCTTCGTCAGAGGAGCAATCCTGGGCCCCTCCTTGCAGACTGCTCTGTGCTGCTCACGAGACCCTTGATTCCCCCTCCTTCACTCTCCTTTTTCTAAGAATTCCATTTGCCGCTGCTGCAGCCCAGATACCCCAAAGCAGTGACCTTTGCCTCTTTCTGCACTAACACATCTGAAGGAAACCCCTGACAGTAGACACGTGTTCACGGGTTAACAAAGCACACAGTCTCAAAGGCGGCAGCATCCACAGGGATGAAGGACGGGATTCCTCAATGGACACCAAAAGGGATGCATACCGGTGTATTCCAGCACCGCGGCTAAGACCCGGATGGAGGGATAAGGAGGCTTCCACCAACGTCATACCTCACACACACACAGTAGTCTTACAACTTGGGAGAGTTTTTATATTTCTAAACTACAGCTGAGAATGAGGACAGATTTTTTTTTTTAATATATTTTATTGATTTTCTACAGAGAGAAAGGGAGAGAGATAGAAAGTCAGAAACATCAATGAGAGAGAGACATTGATCAGCCCCCTCCTGCACGCCCCCTACTGGGGATGTGCCCGCAATCAAGGTACATGCCCTTGACCGGAATCAAACCTGGGACCCTTCAGTCCGCAGACAGATGCTCTATCCACTGAGCCAAATCGGTTTCGGCCAGATTTTTTTTTTTTTTTAAAGGCAAACCAACTTGACTAACCTTGAGGAGATACCCGGGCAACTCCCTAGGCATTCAGCAAGAAGCACACACTTTCAAGGGGGGAGAGGGGGGAGATACAGCCACAGGGCCCAGTCAGAGCGCCCACCTCTCCAGCACCAGCCAAGAATAAACCCACAAAAACGAAGCCAGAACCCCTGAGCTTCTTCCGTCTCGCTCTTCAATGATTCCCAAACTTCCCTCCTACCAAATTCCCTGGCTGTTTCTGGAACATGCATGTTCTCAGACACCACCCCAGACCCACGCAGTCACAATGTCCAGGAGAGCACCCCAGGTGGGACGATCATCTTTGTGTTCCTCACTGAGTTGAGCTCCTTTGACAAAGGGGTGGGTGGGTGTCAGGCCGGTCAAGGGCACCCCTTTTGGATACTGTCAGTCACACAAGGCTCATGACTGTATGAGGCAAATTCCTGGGAAGATGCAAGTCAGAGTCAGAGAGATTCCATGAGCAGATGGCGGCACGTCATATTGAGATAGATGACGGATGAATATATAAAGATCTTTGGAAGCATCAGAGGTTTGAAAGATGGACTGACCTGCCTCTGGAGGCAGGGAACTGTCTATCCCAAGAGGTGTAGGAGCAGAGAGAAGGTAGGCTCTCTCTCTTTTTAAAAAAAAAATTTTTTTTAATTTTTTATATATATATATATATTTTAATATATTTTATTGATTTTTTTTACAGAGAGGAAGGCAGAGGGATAGAGTTAGAAACATCGATGAGAGACATCGATCAGCCGCCTTTTGCACATCCCCTACTGGGGATAAGCCCGCAACCAAGGTACAGGCCCTTAACCGGAATCGAACCTGGGACCTTTCAGTCCGCAGGCCGATGCTCTATCCACTGAGCCAAACAGGTTTCAGCTAGGCTCTCTCTTGACCAGTATGCTATAAGAGGATCGCATCCAGCAGGGGATGGACAGAAGGACCGGGTGGAATTTAAAGTCCCTGCCATCACATATGTCAACAAGGAGGAACATTTCTGCTGCCCATTAATTAACAAAGAGAGATAGCATGAAAGTCTGTAGGATGGGTCAGCTTTCCACAGATCTTTTCTCTTCAAAGGAGAAAGGAGCATGAAGACACACCCCTGACTCACCACCAGCCTCTCCTCCGAGGTGGAAAGGACAGAGCAGGAGTCATAGCTGCTGTGACCAAAACCTGCCGCTCACTGACTCTGCATGTTGGCCACATGCCGGACAGGTTCTATGGGCCGCATGTGTCATAGGCCCTGCCCTCAAGGAGCGAATCTGGTGGCAGAGAGAGCTCACACACTTTATGGTTCTCTCGCTCTCTCTCTCTCAAAAAAAAAAATGTTTATTATTATCTCACCGTTAGCATTTTTGTCAGTGGCAGTGGTTTTCCAGGAACTCTCTTGGTGGGGGGAAAATAAACAAACTTTTGTAAACATACATACTGTCTGTCAAGTATGAGTTTGCAATTTCCAATTCACAATGAAAAAAAAAAAATAACAAACTTCAAAAAGTCATCTAAACATAGACTTAGTTCACTCTCATTTTAAAAAATTTAAAAATACGATTCCAATAGACCCTAAAATGATCTACTTACAACAAGGTAGGGCAATGCTGAACAAAACAATGGAAACTGCTGGCCCAGTCATATTGTAAGTAATACAGGAAGCGACTCAAGTGAGAGGCAGGGGGTAGATGCCAGTGCCTGTGAGGCTAAATTCCAAAGTCAAAGTGACCTTTATGAATTGCAGAAGTGATCAAAGAGAGAGACAGAGAAGGAAACAGAGAAAGAGAGAGAGAGAAAGAGAGAGACTCAAAATAGCAAATTTAAATAAATATCTGGGGAAGGGAAAAATCTGGTTTTCCCCCAAACGTAAGGTAAGCAATGACTCTTACAAATACTATTTTCTTAAAACTGGAGGACCAGAGTAGTGCAAAATAAGAAAATAATTAAAAGTAGTTTTTCAATAGAACAAATATTTATTACCAGCCTATTAGAGGTCAAGCCACTGTCTAGATACAGGGTAGGGGTGGGAGAATCAGACTAAACACATAAGTGAAAAGACAATCCCCGGGGGCCCCCCCCCGACCCCTCTCTGCTCAGGAAGGACACAGGAACAGTAAGCACTTGAGGATGTGCTAAGTGTTTCCTTGTACAGGAGCTCATTGGTACAAGAGATGCAAGTGGTCTGGAAAGTAAATGAGGTTCTGGACTGAGGAACAGAAGACAGAGATTCTAGTCTCAACTCTATCACTGGCTCAGTGTACCCCTCCCACAAGACTGCAGGACTCATTAGTAACAACCGGAAGAAAATTCAGTGTTCTGGCTCCTAGTCCAGTGATCTTTCCAAAATATTATACATAATATTTTATGTATAAAATGCAGACATAAAGAGAGAAAAGGAGAAGAAAACCTTTTGACTTTAAGTCATTTGCTGAGAAAGGGTGGAAGGGAAGAAAAGGAGATTCGGGAAAGAGGAGGAGGAAAATGAAAAGTTTATGTTGTGATATCAAGATAGAAATATAAAGAATCTAGAGGCCCGATGCACAAATTCGTGCAAGGGGCTCAGGCTCAGCCCTTGCAGCCCTGCAGCCCCGCCCACTGGTTATTCTGGAAGGTCTTTCTACTGTCAGGTCTAATTAGCATATTAGCTCTTTATGCTATAGGATTATGCTTTGATCAGCTGAACAGACAACTGAACGACTGGAAGACCAGACACTTAGCATATTGGGCCTTTATTGTATAGGATAGAGTGTCAACGCATTATATAGGCAATGTAAAGTCTCTTATATTCTCATCCAAATCATGGCTTAGAATTGTTAAAAAATATATACATTTTTATTTATTTCAGAGAGGAAGGAAGAGAAAGAGAGAGAGAGAAACATCAATGATGAGAGAGAACCACCGATCAGCTGGTTCCTGCATGCCCCACACTGAGGATCGAGCCCACAACCCGGGCATGTGCCCATGACCAGAAACTTCAGTCCACAGGCCAACCTCTATTCACTGAGCCAAACCAGCCAGGTTTAGAATTTTTGTTACTCTAAAACTATTAAAGAGCAAATGAAGAGAAGGTCCAAAATGATATAAATGAATGCAGCTTGATTTGAAAAAGAGACAACAGAGAAGAAGAAGGGGTGGGAGCACATAATAAAATCGTTCAAATATATAAAACCCCACTAAGAAGACAATGGGGACCCACTGTGTCCCTAAGAAGTGGCATTATCCTCCACAGCTTGTATGTCGAACAAAGGGTTAAACGCCGGAATGGTGGACTAAGGTTTGGTTCATTCTAGAAATTATTAAAATTAAGAAGGGACAATCCTCTATACACACACCTGAATGCAGAGTAATGAACTAACAGTGGGTTCCAGCTAAGTTACAGTATTAGAATCACCTGTATGCCTTGGAAAACACAGATTCTCAGACCTACTGTTATCAGAATCTCTGGGCGTTGAGTCCAACTGTCACCCCAGCTGGGTTAGATGCAGCAGGGACAGGCAGCTTCGTCCTATCACAGTGGACAGGGTAAGGAGGAGGACCAGGAGGAATGGCACCAGAGAATGGGAACTAGATCAATGCAAATTTTGTGGGCGAAATAAAATTTCTGTGGGCATGGTATTTTTAAAATGTACTGCAAGGCTGCCCTGAAGCATACAAACATATCCCAGTGAATTTAAACATGTCCCCAGGTCAGCCACTACCATTCAGGTGTACCAGAAGTTACCCCCTCCATGCCACAGGAAGACTACAGAAGCGGCAATCGAGAGGGAATGGTGCAGAAGAGGCGGGAAAAAAATATTTTTTAAAATCAAAACATTGGGAAACAAAAAAGAGAGGCTAAAAGTAACCATTCCCCTTCTTTCCCCATCCCCCTAACCACCCCCCCCACTACCCTAAAGGAATCATTACAGAAAGAACAAGAAGAAAGAAATAGGAAAACAGTTTCATCTCCATCTGAAAAAGAAAACAAACACAGTTTTGCTCTTTGTGATACTTTTTAAAAGCAAGAGACGCATGCAGCTGAGAAATGATCTGGCGGGCAGCAAAAGCAGGGAGTCCGCTTCACATTGCAGAGCAAAAGAAAACAAGGAGCCAGAGGTGGTCTTGCGTAGCTGTTTAGACAATCAGACAGATGGGTTGACAGCTCCTTGCTTGATGTTTAAATTAACAATTGGCCACAAGCCAGCCATAGGAACGCTCAAAAGTTTGGAAGGGTGTGTTACAATTGGTACCTTGGCAAAAACACAAGGATAACAGAAGATTAAGAAGCATCCAGAAAGCGTCACTGCCACGCTCCGAAGAGTGAAGTGTTTTTACCAAGAGATAGGTTTTTACATCTCTTCTATGGTAGCTTAGCATCTGTAGAACACTTGCCTAAAGATCAAACTATCTAAATCTTGTCCTTTGAGCTAATGGACTTAACACTCAACGTGTCCACCTAAAAGCCAGGTAATAAGAGCAATACCTCATCAATGCAGAAGTAAAAGAGAGGACATCTGCCCAGCCGGCGGTTCAGTTGGTTGAGCCAGCACCGAAAGGTTGCCGGTTCTAGTTCCAGTCAGGGCACATACCTGAGTTGTAGGTTAGATCCCTAGTCCAGGCATGTACGTACGAAAAGGTACCACATCGATGTTTCTCTCTCACATTGAGTGCTCTCTCTCACTCTCTCTCTCATAAGGATTAAAAAAAAAAAAGACATCTTTCTATGAACTCAGGTTCTAGAATGAGAGGAGCCTTATGTATCAGGAGAGTTCTATTTTTGATTTATCATTTAACACTTAATTTTGCAAAATCGCTCTGCAATCATATTTATTACTCCCTCCAAGTCTCTAAAAGTAGGGGTTACCTCTTTAGTTCTAGTTCAGAGGTGAGGAGACTATACTAGTCACGACGACGATGATGAAGTTATTTACTTAAAACAAGTTAATGGTAGACCAGAGGTTGTAACCCTCAGACTAGCCTGTTGTTTCTAGTCCCCTCTAGTCTAAATCGACACTTAAGACTAAAACACTCTCACTCCAAGAAAAAGAGAGGGAAAAAAAAAAAACCATTGTGTGCGTTCTGTTAAACAACCCCCCAAACAACAGGTTTTTCGCTTTTCTCATCGCACAGACTCCTCGTCCACTTCTGACATTGAGAGGGGTCTGGAATTTGAACTTTCCAAAAAGGCTCTGGTTGGTGCTGAACAAGCCGGCACTGTGATAACCTTGTTCTCTTTAAACATCTGTGATTGGCAGGCCGAGGGCCTGCGAACAATGAACAAAGAGCAAGTTTCTCTGAACCTCATCATCTTCTTAACCTTTTCTTTGCAAAGACCCATCATAGCTCAGGTACCTGGTTTTTTTTTTTGTTTGTTTGTCTGTTTTGTTTTTTTTTTTGTCAAGGTAGGAGATTCCTTCAGATGAGGCTACTTTCAGTTCCACAAACACACACACACACACACAAACCACCTTCCTAAGGGAAGCAGGAGAGTTCAGAAAAAAGTAAAACGCAGCCCTGCCCGGAAAAGGGCCTTCTGACTACCTTCTGGCTGCCACGGGTTAAACATACATGCTCTTTAATGAGTCCTTTTCAGCTGGGGGATTCCATGCCCAGGTTATGGTCAGTCCAGACAGCGGGGCTGCATTGGAACCCAGGATGATTACCCAGCTGGGGCTCCAAAGCCCATGCATGCTCTTTCCCCTACACAGTCTGGGGGGGAAACAAAAAAATTTGGAATTTGAGATCTTGGGTCAGCGAGGTGTAAAAAAAAAAAAAAAAAAAAGATTCGACTTCCTTTCCTGGGTCCAAACCGTGCCAATCCCCATCCAGCGGCTTCCTAGAGGGGAAGCAGCAACTTGGAATTACCGGCTCCCTTTCTCCCTCACCTTCCCGGGGCCCCACCCCCACCCAACCTGCCAAAAAAAAAAAAAAAAAGAGAGAGAGAGAGAGAGCGAGCCGCAAACCGGGCTGCCAGGTTGGTGGAGTCGGTGATCGTCACACCGCATTCCTGGCGCTGGACACGGGCTCGGAAAGGGCGCCCGCGCCCCGCGCGCCTCGGCGAGAACAAACAGCCGTGGAGGTTTTTTAAAAAATCATGTGGCCCAGCAGCGTGCGGCCCCGCCGGCTCTCC
>JAAGEH010000027.1:1280735-1294577 GCA_011751065.1 Lasiurus cinereus
ATTGCATACTCTCTCATAATGACCAGAGGAATAAAGAGTCATTGTTACAAGTGAAAGTAGAGGCTGTAACTGAAAAGGTGTTTTTAAAGACATGTTTTGAAAGAAGTTATGGCTAAACACACACACACACACACACACACACAAAAGGAGCTGAAAATCAAGAGAAGAAATTGGAATCGGCAAAGACTGAGAGATGAGAATACCGTATTTTCTGGTATAAGACGACTTTTTAACCCAGGAAAAGCTTTTCAAAAGTCGGTGGTCATCTTAAACGCCGGGTGTTGTATTATCCCAAACTCGATATTTTAACTGGAAAAGTTGGGGTCATCTTATACGCCGGAAAATACGGTAAGTTTATCCAACCCATCAACGGGCATTTGGATGAATATTTACCACAGGCCAGATCCTGTTTGAAGAGTAGAGGGATACAGAGACAGGTGTGACAGCTGAGGGCCTGTGCGGCCTGCCCCAGCCCAGGGGTGGTCAGGGAAGGCTTCCAGGGCGACTGCAACAGCTGGACTAAGAACTGGAAGACCAAAAGATTAACCAGGTAAAGAAGCAGAGACGTCTCATGTTCAGTGACCTAAGCTGTCCCAGGCCAGGGAACCAGTCTAGAGGCAGAACAGCAGAGCCCAGAGCCTGGGAGATAAGGACTTAGGCAGGGGCTGTGGGAACGCAGAAAAGATGGGCACGGGCCCCTAAGACTACTAATTGCTTCTATAAGAGAGGCAAGGTCGATCAAGGAATTAGCCCTGACTTCAAAATCTGGAGGCAGGATGGACATAGGAAACACGGGGAAAGGAAAAGAAGATTAGATAGATTAGATAAGCAGGCAAGATAAGACATCCCTGCAGCCGGAAGCAGGGAATCTGTCTTGTAGCAGCAGGGACTGCTGATGGCTTTAGGGAGAGCTGGGAGGAGTGGGACTGATTGAAAGGATGGACTTGCATGAAATATGCTTCTGTCGTTGACTTCTCCCCCAATTCCATGGTGTGCATTTAGGTGACCATTTCTCTAGTTCCCTGATCTCGATCTGAAGCCAGAGGGTCTTAGGGCGGTGTCTCAAAACTCTAACAGCAGCTGAGGGCGTGAAATGCCAGGAGCTGCCTGGAGATGTTAACCCCAAATGCACGCGGCCGTTTCATTGCTCAACTGGTTTGGGAATGGTCTTCCCTTAGTCAAAGCAAGTCCTGCTTTGTAGGAGAAATTAGCAGGAAAATATTTAGGTGATCCTATAAGCCAGTGGTTCTCAACCTTCCTAAGGCCGCGACCCTTGCATACAGTTCCTCATGTAGTGGTGACCCCCAACCATGAAATTTTGCTACTGTTATGCATCGTGATGTAAATATCTGCATTTTCCGATGGTCTTGGGCGACCCCTGTGAAAGGGTCATTCGACCCACAGGTTGAGAACCGCTGCTATAAGCTAATCATAGCTATTGCCATTCTTAAATTCCATAGCTTCACTGATACAAAGAAAAACGGGATCTCACAAACTTTCATCTGAAAAAAAAAAATCTGTGTCCAAGCTCAAATTAAAATGTACAGACCATTAGCAGTAGAAAAACATGAGTAAGGGCCACCACTAGTTTTCATTTTAGTCAGTACTAAAAATGCACACATATGTCTTTACTAATTAAAACTCACAGGTATGCCGAAACCGGTTTGGCTCAGTGGATAGAGCCTGCGGATTGAAAGGTCCCAGGTTCAATTTCAGTCAAGGGCATGTACCTTGGTTGCAGGCACATCCTTAGTGGGAGGTGTGCAGGAGGCAGCTGATCGATGTTTCTCTCTCATCGATGTTTCTACCTCTCTATCCCTCTTTCTTCCTCTCTGTAAAATATCAATTAAAAAAATATATATATATAAAATAAAACTCACAGGTAAAATTGCCTCTCGAAACCAGAAATGCAAATTGGGCACTTAATTGTTCTCCTGTCTGTTCTCTCAGATACAATGGGCTGTAAAAACCTCTCAAGGGCAGGATCCTGCGTTATTTGTCTATTTTGCCCCAGTTCCTAGCTCAGTAGTTAGTATACATACGAGCATCTATATCTCTAAGAATTGGACAGTGATGCCAAAGTGACAAAGTCTAGGTGTTTGGGAGAATCCCAGGCTGAATCAGTGAAACATCCAGATGTTGTAGAAGCGGCTCTGGGGTCCATGGCAAGCATGGGTTGAGCTACTCCACACATCTCACTGCATACACCCCAGGAACCCAGGGATGTGTGAGGAAGTGTTTATGGAAGCAGGAATTAAAATTATGTCTCGCATTCATGCAGTGCTTTAGGCTTTTCCAGAAACACTTTTAAGTATATTATCTCATTCGATTCTCAGAGTAATCGTGGGAAACAGCCAAGACAGTCATTATTATCCCCATTACACAGATGAGGACACTGAGATAGAGTGTAAGTGTCTGCCCAAAGTTAAATAAGTAATTAGTGAAAGAGATGAGATAAAAACAAACAAACCCAGTTTCTGACTTCTGATTCAGTTTCATGCCATTCTGTCCTTGACCATGCGAAGTACATTCAAAAACGATTTTTAGTGCAGTGACTTCTGGGCAGAGGTCCACCAGCTTCTTATGACTTCCATATTGGTACAGAACAGCTAGCCCGCTGTAATTACAAAGCCTAAGTAAGCAACTGCATTCTTTTTTTTTTTAAATATACTTTATTGATTTTTTACAGAGAGAAAGGGAGAGGGAAAGTCAGAAACATCGATGGGAGAGAGACATCGATCAGCCGCCTCCCGCACACCCCACATGGAGATGTGCCCGCAAGCAAGGCACATGCCCCCAACCGGAATCGAACCTGGGACCCTGCAGTCCGCAAACCGACGCTCTATCCACTGAGCCAAACCGGTCTCGGCTGCATTCTTTGATTTAAAAGCATTTTTTGGAGAGTTTACCCTCCGCAAAGCACATCCTTGACTCTGTGGCAATACAGACATGTATCGGCCTGCACCTCTCTTCTCTGGAGATCACAGAGCATTGAAGAGGCCAAGGGGTCTACACACAAACAGCATAGCTACAGCAGAGATAAGGCACAGGGCTAAGGGGACGTGGAGAGCACTGTGATTCATTCTCAGGCCACTCTCATTGTGTTCGATCCCCAGCCCGCAAGATACGCATGAACTGAGATGGCCTATGTCACTGACTTGTCAGCAGGAGAGACAAGAGCCACCACTTGTGTGTGTTGGTAAACTCACAGGAGGTGGTTCCTTGCCTTGCCTAGAGCACAGAGCAAGTACATGTGCTGAGAGGTCCACCAGGTTCTGCTAACACAGAGGACAAGTTCTGGAGGGCAGGAGTCAATCTCAACGTCAAACTACTCTTAGAATTAGGAACCGTTCCGTCCCTTTAAGTGAGCATCAGCACAATGGTCTCTGCGCCAATGAAGAGTATAAGCAACATAAGGAAGTGTTAGTTGAGCTTGAGGTATTTTTGCCCTCTTAGGAATGTGATTGTTTCCAGGTAATATCAAGGAGAGGAAAATGTAAGCTTGCCCTTCTACAACTAACTCTTCTCCTGTATATGGACTATATGACGAATGGTACCGACAAAATAAGGTACCTAGGGATCTAATAGTCTGCTGTCTGTGAGATAAGCAGGAACATTCGTATAGGAATGCTCACCTTAGCCTTATCTGACTTAAATTTTCATTTTAAGTGTTTTGTGCTGGGAGGGATTATACTTCATCCCTAAGTCAGTGTATACCAGTGGTTCTCAACCTTCCTAAGGCCGCGACCCTTGCATACAGTTCCTCATGTGGTGGTGACTCCCAACCATGAAATTTTGCTACTGTTATGTATCATGATGTAAATATCTGCATTTTCCGATGGTCTTAGGCGACCCCTGTGAAAGGGTCGTTCGACCCCCAAAGGGGTCGCGACCAACAGGTTGAGAACCGCTGGTGTATACCTTTTAAATGTAATGATGTCAAAAAGGATTGACCTGTATGTATCAGGATATCTCCCAACTCAAGAGCAGCATAAATCCACAACCATGTAATTATGAAACCACAGTGTTACTGGAGGAGTTGCAGGGCCTCAGTCACTACAATGGTTATGCAACTCTGGCTATTTGCGAAATGTTAAGGTGTTTGTTCTCAGAGACTTCAGTTGTTTCTACCCGGCATCCTCAGGTTCTTCCCTCACAGGTTAGCCAAGAGATTCTTGAGCAGTGAGTTTTCACCTTAAAGAATGGGGGTAAAAAAATCTTCATCCTATCTGAGTGCAGATCACATCTGAGTCCCCCTGAAGCAGAAGAAAAGAGAACACTTGTGTGGCACTGAAAATGATTAACCAAGTGTGAGGATGGGGGCCTCAGAAGTAAGGTAAAGAAATCCCATTTTTAAAAGGAAGCACTAAAATTAAGCCTCCTTCCAAAGTAACTCATCAGGAGATAATTATTGGCTGGCAACTGGTATTTATAATAGAAGCGTACATGGCCTTAACGATAGGGTTTGCTTCTGAAAACATTCTAATTAAAAAGGGAAAGAGTGATTTTATAGGAAAGTACAAATCAGTGTTGTGTATGTGCGCTAATGTGTGCAGGGACGGAGGTGGTAATTGCTGGGCTGTGGAGCGTACGTGTGCTAATGTGTGCAGAGACAGAGGTAATTGCTGGCTCGGCGCAGGTATCTGTTGCTGAAGATAATGACCTTGTAAATGTACAAATAGGGTTTCCAACAAAGCTGAAAATACATCATGATTATTCACCAATGTGGAATGGAATGTGGAATTGGAACTCAGCAGGTGTGAGTGGTGGCTGGACCTGGTCGGGATACCAACTTGTTTTTGTTTGTAATTACTCTGATTTCTGCACTAGAATTTGTGGGGGTGATCACACTGTAAGGTATAAAAAAATGTGGAATCACTATATTGCACACCTGAAAACTAATATAACCAGTATCACATTGTGCACCAACTATACTTAAATATAAAAAATAGATTAAAGAAATAAAAAGAATAATGTAATATGACTACGCTATTCTCTTGTCCAGACTACGGGCCAGGTTACTTTTCTGCACATCTTTGATTCCTTTCCTCTTATCACACTCACTAAAAGTCTAAGCAAAGCGAGAAGAACAGATGCCAGCAAGTCAAAGAATGCTTCCCACATTGAAATCGACATCTGGGTCCAGGAAAGGACACCTCAGGGCTGAGAAGAACCCTATGCACAGTTCACACCTCTGTTGGTTTCTTTTGCAAGATAGAGTTATCCCAAAAGAGCCTTCCTTAATTGGACTCTTATGGTCCTGAATCCCTGCCAGTCTATAATTATTTTTTAAGTAAGTGAAGACATGGATAGGATGAACAGAGACTGCCTTATGTAAACTCCTGGAATTAAGAGACAACCTTCAAGTTTCAAAAGGCAAACTTGGAACAGGCCAAAGCTAGTATAGTTCCTTACTCATCCTCCACTTGGGCTTCTGAGGAGAAGAGGGGAGCTGGAAGAGTTGAAGAGAAGAAAACCAGGGAAGAAGAGCGGGAAGAGGACGGTAAAAGGGTGCTATGGAGGGTATGCACCTGTTTAGACATGGGGAAGCCGCCCAAACACTAGCAAAAGAAGAACCAACGTGGAGTTCCTCCTTGCACGTCTCCCCTCCTGAAGGCCTGGGGTGAACCCACAGCATTTTTCGAGCGATGGAAGAGAACTCCACTCAGACACCTCCCTGGACTCCCTCCAAAGAATTCAGAATGCCTCCAGCCCAAATCAGTTCCCCCCATATCAATAGTTGTGCATAAAAATAACAAGAATCACACTAATACTGGTCAGAGCAGTAAATATGTATGGAGGGCTTACTGTGTGTACCTACTTTATTTTGTTGGCTATGCTCCAACCAGTGTATGAGCGGGTATTATTAGTCCCAAATCACAGACACACAAAGTGAAACCTGAGACGTTGCCCCAAAGCACTCAGCTGTAAACATCGACACAGCCCAGTCCGTCTGACCACCTCCAGTGGCACCCAGTTAACCCCTGTGTGATAAGCATGCCTCCCACACGTCTCTGCCTCAGGGAGGCAACCCCATCCATTGTTTAGATTACCTACTTGAGCATGGAAGAAGCTCTAGAGTCATTTATTGTAAATCTGCTCTTCCGAGTTTCTTGAGACAAATGCTTGGCCACATATCCTTTGTGGTCCCCTATAGCATGATGCCCAGTTTCTTGTCAGCTCCCAACTGGGGGAACTCTAGAATGTCATGTTCCTCCTCCTGCCCCCAGGATGAGAGAAAGTCAGACAATTCTGCAGGTTGATTTCACACTACCCCTTTTTATTCTGAAATACTCTCTTCTAAGTGTATCTAATCAGAAACAAAGTCAGTAGGTAAAGAACCAATTCTATTTATTGCCACATCTTTGTTTAAATTATAAGCAAAACAAAGCAAAAATACTGTTTAAAAATTAAAAGGAAAACACCTATAATACCACCACCTATAGCATTTTGGAATATTTTAGTTAGTTGTTCCTTCAGATGCACATTTCAAATAGTCATGATCAAGACATACATGCAACCAATATAGCTCAGTGGTTGAGCATTAATCCAGGAACCAAGAAGTCACAGGTTTGATTCCCAGTCGGGGCACATACCTAAGTTGCAGGCTAATCCCCCATCTCCAGTGGGGGACCTGCAGGAGGCAGCCAATCAATGATTCTCTCATCATTGATGTTTCGATCACCCTTCTTTTCTCTCTAAAAATCAATAAAAACATTTAAAAAAAGACATATATGGGGTTTTTATCCTGCCTCCTCAGTTAGTTCATACGTTATAAATCTTTTCCTTTGTTGCTACATAGTTGTTAGCTTCTGCATTGTGTTTCAGCGCTGGTGATAAATGGAGCTAGAATGCCTTCTATGTTAGTACTGGGCTCTGTGTCCAGAGCTGTCTATCTTATCGCTGAGACAGCGCCTACAGACAGCCCTCCCATACTGCTTCCCATTGCCAAGGCCAGTGGGGTGAATGGGTGGGCCCTTCAGCAGCTGAAGTGGATCAGCCCAAAAGAACCCTCAGCTGCTGCTCTCTAATCTCACTACCATCCCCACCACTGCACCCCTGGCATTTGCAAAGCTTCACCCCTCTCCTGGGGGCCTCTGTCCCTCTTTCTGTTCCTTGTTTCCTTCCCAGCAAAAGGCTTCACTTCCCACTTCAATGAAGACATCTCCTAGCTCAAATATCACCTCCCCCATAAAACCTTCCCTAGCCCTCCCACTTCTACACTGGGGGAAAGTGAAAAACACACCTGATGGGTAAATAAAAAGTGGTGGGGGCATGAAAAACTCCCCCACTCTCAACACCACAATTTATCTCTCATGCACCCACCTTTACTTCCCGTCCTTCTATCTCAGAGAAAAGTCGTCCCTTCATTCCAATGGGGTAGTCCTTCTGCTCTGGCCATTGGTTTCATCTGCTTCTGCCTTTTGCAAGACCATTTTGCCATTCATTACCCTTTTAACCCCACTGTCACTGTCATCCATCTCTTCTCCACTGGTCTAATCCCTTCAACCAGCAACTTTATTTCAGCCTTAACGCATTACACACCACCCACGTTATTAATTTGGCTCAGACAAGTTTCTATTTCTTTTCACTCCAAAACCTTGTATTCCTTACTGTACTTCCTCAAAACCCAGGATAGCTTCCTTACCCTATATGAGCACTTGCTATGGGAAAACAGTGGGGAAGTATATACAGTATGAGCAAGGCAGTCTCTATTCCTGAGGTGTTTCTAGCTAGTGGGGAGACAACTAGTAAACCTAAAATGCACAACACAGTAAGTGTCATAATAGAAATATGTGCAAAAGTACCCATAGAAGGCCGAAACCGGTTTGGTTTAGTAGATAGAGCGTCGGCCTGCAGACTGAAAGGTCCCAGGTTCGATTCTGGTCAAGGGCATGTTCCTTGGTTGGGGACACATCCCCAGTGGGGGCTGTGCAGGAGGCAGCTGATCGATATATCTCTCTCATTGATGTTTCTAACTATCTCTCTTCCTTCCTCTCTGTAAAAAAAAACACACACACACACAAAATATATTTAACAAAAAATAAAAAGTACCCATAGAAGGACTGTCTGGAGAAGAATTAGGAAGGCTTCCTTGGGACAATGAATGGGATATTGCCAGGTGGAGACTGAGTCAGGCAGAGCCCACCACTGACGGAGGAAACCATAACATTAACAATTACTAGGAAATATCAGACAGCTAGCTCAGTTACTGCAAGAGTTGAGTACAATAGGTTTAGGTCGATGGTTCTCAAACTTTAGCAGGCATCAGGATCACCCGGAGGGCATGGGAAAGCACACATTTCTGGGCTCCACTCCCAGAGCTTTGGGGTGGGGTTTGGGATGAGGCTGGGTGATTTGCATTTCCAGCCAGTTCCCAGGTGATACCAGTGCGGTTAGTTTGGAGAGCACACTTTCAGAAAACCACTGGCTTAGCAACTTGGCTTCTGCTTGAATTGTTCTAGTAAAATTACTTTTAGTTGTCACCAAAGATCTTCCACTGCCAGATCCTCCGTCCTCATCCTTCTGGACCAGTTGGCAGTGTTTTGATACAATGGATCAGCGGTTCTCAACCTGTGGGTCACGACCCCTTTGGGGGTCGAACAACCCTTTCACAGGGGTCGCCTAAGACCATCGGAAAATGCAGATATTTACAGCATGATGCATAACGGTAGCAAAATTTCATGGTTGGGGGTCACCACCACATGAGGAACTGTATGCAAGGGTCGCGGCCTTAGGAAGGTTGAGAACCACTGCAATGGAGGATTCCTTAACTGGCCTCCCAATTTCCAGTCTCGCCTCCTTTCAATCCATTCACAAAACTGTCCAAAATATAAGAATAAATCTACCACTTTGTACTTAAAATCCACCAGTGGCCCCCCATTCCCTGTGTTAGAACCCAAATTCCAAAGGTTGAGACAATAAAAAAAACAAAGCAAAAAAACAAACAAACTGGTATTCTGGTCACATGTACCTCTTCTGCTGCTGCCCCATATTGCACAGTTTATGTTCTAGGCACATCAACCTACCATCCAGTCCCTAGTCTTCACCTCTGCATATGCTCCTTCTTTTCCTTGGTATGCCCTTACTCCCTCCCCTTCTTTACCCCATCTTCCCCAAGCCCCGTGGAATGCTAGTTCAAGGCCTAGATCAATGTCATCTCCTCTGGGAAGTCTTCCTCATTTTGTTGTGTCTTTTCCTGAGCCCCTCAACAGTTGGTTTCTGCATATTGTATATACCATATAACATTTAGTTGAACATAAGACTACTGTATTAAGACCTACTTGAATGCAAAGTCTAATTCTATCTTATTTAAAATTTTAAAATTATAGTTGACATACCATATTAGTACCAGTTGTACATATAATGATGAGACAATTATATATCTTATGAAGTGAACACAATAACTCTAGTACCTATCTGACACCATACATAGTTATTACAATATTATTCACTAATTCCCTATGCTGTACTTTATATCCCATCTATCTTATGTTTTTAAGATTTTTTCATTGATCTTTTGAGAGAGATGAAGAGAGGAAGGGGGAGGAAAGAGAAACATCAATACAAGAGCGAGACATCAACCAGCTGCCTCCTCCATACCCTCTACCAGGGGTTGAGCCTGAACTCTGGACATGTGCCCTGACTGGGAATCAAACCCAAAATATTTCAGTGCAGGGGACAATGCCCAACCACCTGAGCCACACCGGCCAGGGCTATCTTATAATTTTTGTTGTTCTCATAGAAGACATTCAGTGTAGGTGTGTTGAATGAATGTTGGGTACACAGGCAATACATAATTAATGGTTAGAGTAGGTACTCGCTGCCTCGCCAGTGGAACCCAGCAGCGGGCAGGCAGGCAAAGAGGAGGAGGAGGAGGACGCGAAGAGCAGCTTTGTTAATGAGCACGAGCAAAGGTGCCACCTCACACCCACCTGACTCCCTGACTGAGAGGATGAACCATAGGCTTTTATTTCCCATGACTCTCTCTTTCTTTGATGGCATACCGGTTTGTCAGCTCCGCAGACTGAGGCAGTTAGGCCGCTGCCTTTCTTGCTTTTGGCAAACTGCTCTCCAGAGGCCTTGTCCAGAACGAGAGCAGGAAATGCTTTGGTGGCTTGGCTTGGTGAGCACATGGCCAGCAGGCAGCCACTCACCTCTCTTTTCTGCCCTGCTGCTGAAGGAATGCTTCATGCTCTCTACTTTTGGGGAGAACAGATTGTGTCCATTCTCATTCTCTCACCTGAATGTCTGTGTGGCCAACCTGCATTCTCCTCATTCTCTAAGGATAACTATAAGGTTAAGAAAGCATCTAGCAGCCAGTGAGATCAGAAGGTTATGCCTTTTGTCACCTCGCCTTTGCCTACCTCTGTGCAGATAGATATCCCTAGGAGAGAAGCCATTTATTTAGTGACTGCTATGTGCTAGATGTTTCCACACCTCATCTCATGAGGTCCTCACAACTTTCCTGCAAGGCAGATCTCTTTTTCTCCATTTAACAAACGAAGATACTGAGGTTCAAAGAAATTAAGTGACTTATCCAAGATCAACAAGCAAATAAGTGTGGTAGGGGTAGGATTGGAACCCATGTTGTAATGATTCCAGAGCCTGTGTGTTTTCCATTATGTATACCATCCTGGAGAAGTGAAAAAGCTGAGTCAGCCAGGGTCACAGCAGGGATTAAATTCAGCCTAGGAATATTCACATTATTGAAAGAATTGTTTGGGTATATTTTATGTTCCAACAATTTATGAAACTTAAAAAATAAGTTGAAGTCATAATATGAAAGTGATCCAGAACTGGAAGAGCTGCCTATTTACCCATCAGTGTCCCTTGTCTATTCTCCTATAGCAGTGGTTCTCAACCTTTCTAATGCCGCGACCCTTTAATACAATTCCTCATGTTGTGGTGACCCCCAATCATAAAATTATTTTTGTTGCTACTTTGTAACTGTAATTTTGCTACTGTTACGAATCGTATCTGTGTTTTCCCATAGGCTTAGGCGACCCCTGTGAAAGTGTTGTTTGACTTCCCAAAGGGGTCGCGACCCACAGGTTGAGAACCACCGTCCTATAGTCAATGGTCCTTCTCAGGTGTGTGCACCTGAGCGGAGATGTTTCCCTACCCCCTGAAGTCACACATTCACCTATGGTTCAGACTCCCACTCAAAGTTGTGTTTTAAAATGTCCCCTTCCCCTTCCTCTTTTCCCTCTGGATTGCAAAGAGTGACCACGAAGAAAGAATAAGACTGTGACCTGCACGCATAACTAGTTTGACGGAATATAAATGATTATTTCTAAAACGAAGTCAATTTTAACAAAACGATCATGCTTTTCCTTTCTTTTTTTCTGGTCAACTTGACCCTTAAAAAAGGAGGTTTTCTTGAATAGTTCCCTGTTCAACTGGTGCTCTTGGCATGGTGAATAAGAGGGCTAATGATAACATCCATCAGAGAGTTAAGCACACAGAGTGGGTGATAAAGTCAACAAGAAGCTGAGAACAAGATTTACCACGGATAAGCTGCCAGGAGTTGGCTATAGATTCCAAGTGGCCACGGTGGCTCATCTATCTTCCCCCCCACCGTGTCCCACCCCGACATCATCCCTCACGACAAGGTCGGAAAGCAAGAGAGAAGGAAAGCTCAGGAATCGAGTACAGACAATAAATACGTAGCGTGGCTGATCTGACTAATATAAATGTAGAGTCTCCCTGGTAAATTCCGAATGAGTTTCCATGAGAGAACTAAGAAGAGCATTTTATAAGTCAAAACAACCAATCAAATAAAGGTCAGAGTCCAGAAGAGCAAGTAGACACAAGTCATTGCCAGGTTTCCTCCAAGGAAGACTTTTTTCTGATCCTTCCCTCTCTCTCCAGCCCAGCTAAGGAGGTTGGAGAGTCTGTCTATGGTTCAAAGACTCGAAATTGTTTTCCTTGAATTATTCTCAACCTGTGTTTTGCCTGTCTCTTCTTTTCTAAAGTAGGTTAGGGCTATCCGGGTTTCCCTGAAGCATCTTAATGAGTTAGTCATGATTACAATTGCATCTTTTAAATTGCCCAACCGGTTGAAAGGCTGCCATGAAAGCAGCTTCTACAAACACAAGCTGGGCTGTGTTTTTCATTTTCTAATGTTGCAAAATGTGAATGAGGAGTTACCTCCGAGCGCCTCATTAGCATAAAAACTGCTGAAGCTGAGAGGAGAGGGAGAGGTAGGCTACTCTCCCAATGGAAACTGTTGCTGTTGTCCCTAAAAGGAATGTGTACATTGAGACTAAAATAAAGAGAAGCTTTTTTTTTTTTTTTGCTAACAAATGTGAAAGGGTTTCTCACAGTCCCGGGCCCATAATAAACGCTCAAAATGTATTCACTAGGTTGGGATCTTCTCCATCATCTACTTCTCAGGCAGGGAACCAGCCCTGCCTACCTCCATTTCCTCACCAGCCCCCCTTTTAATGTTCCTCTGGTAACTCAAATTCAGACTCAGAACACCTCACAGTGTTTCTTCATCTCCCTCCTCCACCCCCATATTGGCCTCCAAATCAGCTATTTTAGGTATTTTTTTAAAAAATATATACTTTATTGATTTTTTTAGAGAGGAAGGGAGAGGGATAGAGAGTTAGAAATATCAATGAGAGAGAGACATTGATCAGCTGCCTCCTGCATGCCCCCTACTGGAGATGCGCCCACAACCAAGGTACATGCCCTTGACCGGAATCCAACCTGGGACCTTTCAATCCTCAGGCCGACGCTCTATCCACCGAGCCAAACCGGTGTCGGCTTTTTTTTAGGCATTTTTACATTTCTCCCCCATGACATTCTAATACCAGATACATTATTATATCAGTTTATGTACTCCATGTATATCTGCACTTTATGCATGAAAACATTCAGTTTTTTTTATCCTCCAAGAACCATCCTCACTCCTGTTGAGAATGCATGACCTAGCAGACCAGAGTAGGCACAACAGAAGCAGATCGCAGAACTTAGATGCTGGATGAAATCCATCTGGGAAAACATCCAGGCAGGCATGGCAGGCATGGGAGTTTGTCTAGATCAGGCTTAGTATGGGTCAAGACAGACAGCTGGCCAGAGAGGTTAGCTAACCAGAACATAGGTTGCAGAATGCCGCTGAAGGTAGTTTGGTGGAAGACAAGAGAGCAAAGTTCAAGACAGGCAGAGGCCTGGGGAATATTGGTCCACTGGGTCAGAGAATGCCTCCTTCAGAGAGATCCCAGTGTCCACAAAAGTTCCATGGAAGAGAGATTGCTCTCAGGTCTAAAGCCAGATTAACCATTTTACCTTTGATCCTGAGAGCCCCTGGACCACTAGGCTGATGGTGGCTTGTTAATGAAAACATCTGATTATTATAGGGAAACACAGCAAGCTGGTCCCTATATGAGAGCTACCCACATCACTCCTTACTTTGAACCTTCTATTTCTGATGAAAGAATCAAGCCTTCCCACCTGACCTGGAGCTGCGCTGTGGTGCCATGTCCCGGGCATTCTAACAGGTTAACGGAATAAAAAAAATCTGGTTTTCCTCTTCCTCAAGTCGTTTCTTTTCTGGGGATCCTTCTCCTCCTGACCTAAAAACAGAGTGGACCCAGGGCTCTGACTGAACACTCTCAAAGCTGTGCTTCCTAAAACCAGATGTGCACAAAATATCGTAGTAACCCAAGTGAGGAAGTGATTAATTCTTGAGGAGATCATAAAAGGCATTGCAGAGAAGTAAATTTTCATTTGTACCCTGAAGAAGGACTAGAGATTCATAAAACAGAAACGTTGGAGGAAAAACATTAGAGAGAGAGAGAGAGAGAGAGAGAGAGAGAGAGAGAGAGAGAGAGA
>JAAGEH010000027.1:1294587-1458106 GCA_011751065.1 Lasiurus cinereus
AGAGAGAGAGAGAGAGAGAGAGAGAGAGAGAGAGAGAGAGAGAGAGAGAGAAAAGGAGGGTTAAAAAGTCCATGTGACTGGAGGGATGGTAAGTGTGAGTGAGGCTGGAAGGGTGGGGGTAGGAGTGGTCGGAGATGACCTTAGGCAGGAAACACGAGCTTCAGTCACCATTTAAATCCACATCTCTGTTTATGAAAATGGCTCATCACAGTGCCTGGGGCACATCCATTTTCTAAAAATAAATTGGCTCCTATGTACTGTAATGTGTCGTGTATGGTACTAGGCGCTGGTGACACCAAGAGAAAAGCTGCCCCCTCAAGAGCTCCAAGTATAACAGGGAGATAGACATGTTTAAAAATGTAATGCCGGCAACATAAGCTAATCCATGCAGTGATGGTAGCACAGACATGACAACACAGAGAGCGACTGGCTCTGCCAGGAAGGACTAACAGAGGACGCTTCAGAGTCCTGGCTGGATAGCTCAGTTGGCTAGACCATCCCCTTAATGTGCCAGGTTTGCTAGTTCCATGCCTGGTGAGGGTACATACAAGAATCAACCAAAGAATGTACAAGTAAGTGGACCCACACATTGATGTTTCTGCCTTCTCCACCCCCCCCTTATCCCCCCAAAATCACTTTTTAAAAAATATCTTTATTGATTTCAGAGAGGAAGGGAGAGGTGGAGAGAAACAGAAACATCAACGATGAGAGAGAAGCATTGATCAACCGCCTCCTGCACAATTGGGGATCGAGCCCACAATCCGGGCATGTGCCCTGACTGGGAATCGAAACGTGACTTCCTGGTTCATGGGTCAACGCTCAGCCAATAAGCCACCACATCTGGGCTAACAGCACACAGAGGATGCGTCAGAGGAAAATGCTCTCTGAGCTGAGCTTGAAGAGATCAATGGGCGTGGGATGGTGTGACAGGCAGAATAATGGCTCCCCAAAGATGTCCATGACTTAAACCTGTGACTGTGTTATCTTACATGGCATTGGGGATTTTGCAGATGTGACTACATTCAGGGAGGATGAAAAGATTCTAGATCACCAGGGGAGTCCAACGTATTCACAAGGATGCTTGCATGAAAGGAAGACAGGAGTGTCAGAGCCAGAGGAGATGTGACGGTGGAAACAGAGATGGGAATGATGTGGCCAATAGACAAAAAATGTGGGTAACCACCCTGACCGGTTTTGCTCAGTGAATAGAGTGTCGGCCTGCAGACTGAAAGGTCCCAGGTTCGATTCCAGTCAAGGGCATATGTACCTTGGCTACGGGCACATCCCCAGTAGGGGGTGTGCAGGAAGCGGCTGATTGATGTTTCTCTCTCATCCATGTTTCTAACTCTATCCCTCTCCTTTCCTCTATGTAAAAAAAAAAAAAAGTGGGTAACCTCTAGAAACTGGAAAAGGCAAAGAACGCATTCTCTCCCAGAGCCTCCCGCAGTTATGCAGCTCTGCCAAAAACTTGGTTTTAGCCCATAAGACTCATGTCAGACTTCTGATTCCCCCAAAAAAGTACAAATGATACATTTGTGTCATTATTAAGCCATTAAGTTTGTGATCATTTGTTGCAGTGGCAACCGGACATGAATGTGGACAGAGCAGTAAGCAGGGGGTGGGAGTGGAGGGCAGGGCAGGCCAAAGGAATGGCAAAAGCACAGAAACATAAAACTAGTGTGGCACACCCTTGGGCAGGGGGTGACAGTTATGCTGAACCACATGATGCTGAGGTTCAAGGATCACCAGGGAGGAGGCAGTGGAGAAAAGGCTGGGGTGGGAGGCAAGGACCAGAGGATACGGGCCCTTGTTATGGCTGTGCTATGGTGGAGTTTAGGTGTTGCTTAAGGCCGATTGGGAGCCATTTCCTGGTTTTAAACAACAGAGTGAAAATACCAGATTTTCAATTTTGAAAGAGAGGCTGACAGGGAAAAGCCTATCTGGGAGATGGTTTAGGAAGCTATGGCGAAAGTCCTGGGGCAGAAGCTGCAGCTTGAACTAATGCCATGCGAGTAGAAGGAGAAGTCAGAATAGACTTATTTGGCAGAATACTAGGGGCAAAGGCAACAGGAAGAGTCGGGGATGATCCCAGATTTCTGAATTGGACCTTAATGAATAGCCATGCTGCCTACTTAGATGGAGAAAGAAAGCTAGAGATTTCTTTCAATATTTCTTTTTTTTTCCAAATTTTTTATTAATGTATTACATGTATACATATCTTCCCATTGCCCCCCCTCTCAATATTTCTTAGACTTATATTTTATTTTAGTACCCACTAGGCTGATTAGTCCCAACAACCTAAATTTAGACTGTCTATATTCTCCTAGCTGTTTTTCCTAATGCTCACCCTTCCCCTACTCAATCGATTCTCTATGTTGTAGTTACAACAACTAATATTCAACAGATACTTGCTGAGTGCTTACCATATACTGGGTACTGTTACAGACCTGGGGAGTATTATAATTAACAAAATAATTTTTAAATAGCTTGCATTTAATCTAGAAGGTCTTTTCAGAAGGTAATTGTGGACATTTCCAGCACCAATTTATATCTTCCACAATGATCTCCAATTTCCTCTCATTTAATGTGTAAATTTTTTGGTGTGTGCTCAAGTTCTCTGTCAACTACCTATAACTCTCCCAAACTAACCATAAGGAGTTTCATTTGCCAATCGGTTGTGATCTAAAAGCAATGCTTCTTCAACTATCCATAGGTTTGTTGTTGTTTGTTTGTTTAAAAAAATTCCAAGCTATTGTTGTCTGACACCTGGTCCTCTTACACATGACTAATGCCCAAGTCATAACCTCTGTGAATGTCTGTGCAAATTTTACAACACTCACACTCGCCCACAACCTGCTCAGTGGTGAGTCCACTGATGAAGTACCCTATATGTCACAGCATTCTTAATTTGCCCTGACAAATTTTAAGTGCTTCCTCTCATGTCTGTACTCTCAATTTCAACACTGTCCATAGACCACACTTTGAGTCCCCATACTTACCAAGTTCCTTACTAAAACAGTTTTGAAGAATTTGGAGAAAATTATATGGTGGTGGCATATTTTGCTAGCCCACAGAAGCCTATATTGGCCATACAAGCTTATAGTTTTCCTATAAATAGACCCTAGATTATGTGGCGACAGGAGGATAAAAGTTCTAGAACTACTGTTTGGCACATCACCTTTTTAAAGGAGCAAATACTTCTTATTTCCCCTTCCTTTTTATGTTTTTTCCTCTTCTTTAGTCAGCTACCTCCTTGATCCATCCCCTCACACAAATGAAAAATAAAATCAACGTGAAAGCCCCTTAGTTCTTTATCAATTCTTGTCCAACCATCTCCATAGATGAAAGCATTTTAGTATAACTCATAGTTTAATTCAACCTCAGGCTTATGAACTGGGTGGGGCTAAGGAAATAGGAGCCTTTTGTCTCGGATTCACTGGTTCAACTCTGGGCTGGCTTTTGCTGGATGTCCTCCAGCCCCCAATGAGCATGTTGCAGCCTTCTATTACAGCTCTTCTAGGACCTCTGTTCCGTCCTCATCCTCCTTAGCCTTTCTTTGATTTGAACACCACCAACTCTTTCTTCTCTGTGGAATAAACTCTCTTGTTCTGTGGCTGCCGTGACTCCATATTGGATTTGTTCTTCTACGTCATCTACTTCAATGTAGCCTTTGCTGTCTCGCTCTCCTCTCTCTCCTCCTTTTCCCAGGGCCTCCTCCTAGAGCTTCTTCTCTCACGCACATGATCTCCAGGTGCTCTCATCCTCTCTGAGGAATTACGTTATTATCCAGGTACTCATGACCTATATTGTTTCCTGAGTATGAAACACATAATTCCAACTGCTTTCTCAACCTCTTCATGTGAGAACCTTATAAGCATCACATTTCAATTTAATGTCACTTCTCCAAAACCTCTTCTAACTGCATTTCATATCAGGACTCTGCCATCCACTTAAACATTCAGGATAAATGCTCTTCTCTTTTCCTCATTCCTCCCCTTCAAGCAGTCACCCCTCACCAATCCACCACCGCTGTGTTTCTCCAATCATTCTCTTTTTCTCCATCTCCACTATCTTGCTCTGGCTCCCATCACTTTCTCCCTGGAACCATTCTCAGTTCTCTCAACCCCCAGATCACCAATGTCACACTGGACTCAGAGCTATCTGTCCCACCCCTCTCCAGAGCAGCCTCTACTCAGCTGTCCTTTTGCCTTGTCCTTTCTCTCAACAGGCACATCCAATTATTCACACTCTTGAATATTGACCTTCACAACTCCTTTACTAGGTCCCTGTAATATGATCAAAACTCTTTTCTTAACATAGATTATCAGGACTTTCACACACAGGCCTTGACTAGCTCCTGTAGACACTTCTACATGAACAGCAACAAAATCACCATATCCCATAGTCCATCCTCACAGGCTTCCTTAACATTTCTCAAACATGCCACCATTTTCAGTGTCTCTCAGGCCTCTGTGCCTTTGAGCATGCTCTTCTTGCCACACAGTTATGAACCAACCCCTGACCTCTGCCTTTCTGTCCTACTGATCATTTACCTTCTGGGGCAGCTCCTCCAAGTGCAGGTCAGGGCTCCTTCCATTGCATTGCCAGAGCACTTTGTACATGGGGTGTTTATGAGCCAGGTGCTGAGCTACATTCTAGGGGTACAAAGAAGATGGTCCTGCCATAAAGGAGCTTACCTTCAACTAGTAGAGAAAGACATCTGTAAATAGCACATGCATTTATGTATTTTTGTTAAAAAAAATCAATGTTACAAAGCACAATAAGTGCTATAGAAGTATCAGCAGGACACAGTGGACAATAAGCAAATCAGAGATCAGTTCATTCACCTTGAGAAGAAATTGGAGGAGAGGAACCTAAGGAAATGTATCAAGAAGGAGCTAACCCTTAGGGAGGGGGACAAGGAGAGGACATCCCAGCAAAGTCCTGGCACAAGGGAACAGCACATCATGTGTAGAAGCTATTGGTTCTCTACGGCTGATCTTCGACATCAATACTGATGCAGTTAGACAAGAGGTCAGAGAACAAGGAGGAGGATTTACCTGTCAGGCAATGAGAAGCCACTGCTGGGCTTCATGCAGGGACAAAGGAAATGTTCCAATTTCTATTTTTAGGGAGAGCATTCTAACAACAGAATTCTTAGTGCAATATAATGCTTTGGGAGAGGGAGGAGGGAGTTATATATCCACTCTCCCTATTAGATCCTGAGCTCCCTGGTGTCAAGTTTTATGACCCTTTCATTTTTACCTTCTCATGCCTAACACATTCATTGACTGAGCAATGAGAGAAGCTACCTGATGTCAGTGATGGAGCATGGATTGAGAGTCCAGGAGGCCAAACTCTTATCTCAGCTTGGTGAGACATCAGCAAGTCATTCTGGGCTTTGGTTTCTTCAGCTATAAAATGGTGGCTTATTCAAGACCATCTTTTGCCCTAACGTTGTGTAATCCTATAAGGGAGGTTCCTTTTTTTGAAAGTTTGCAGTCAATATTGGGTAATACAAATAACAGATCTGTCTCCAGTTTTATAGAGGAGAGTGTCAAGAACTTAGTGCACCATGAAGCACAAGTTGACCCAAAGGTTATATAAATCATTCTTTGAATAATGAGCAATGATTCTGGTTAAATTATTCACACGGTAAAAGGACGGGTTCTTCCTGCAAGGGGTACAGAATTGTCTCCCCAAATGTTTATTCTTTTTTTTTTCTTTTGAGAAAGATTATTATTGTAAGCCTTTAAGTGATAAGACAAATACATTTGGAAAACATTAGAAGCTTGAGAGAAACTCGAGCTTCATCCACCTTAAATGAGTGGGTTCTCTCTTATTAGCTCAGCAGAATACACAGAGCTCTATTCGTTTCTCCAGGTCCTTCCATAGTTCTTGTGTCTCTTTTGACTTCGTAGTATATGTGCTCACATTTCTCTTCATCAGCGGAACGTTGGCCTGATGGCTAGAATTTAAAATTCAGGATTTCTAGGAACAGAGCCAGTTGCTACTGGGCGGAGGTGGGGGTGAGGGGGAGGGGTGGAAGCAAAGGTTTCTCTTAACCTCTCTTCTGTTTGATCTCTATCTTGCTGAGACTATAGCTTTCAATTAGCATTCCAGAAAACATCTTTTTTGACTGAAATGATTTTATTATCTTTTATCCAGAGGGTTTTCCTTTTTAATTTTATTAAAGTAACTCATGAACATAGTTTTAGAAATCTAATAGTAATTCCCATTCTTCTAAGTTCTATCATAATTTTTTAGTAAATCAACATTCAGAGTTTTCATGATTATGACAGTCCTTTTTTTTTTTTTTTTGGCTGAGCTAAGTAGAATAGCACGTGTTCTCTTTTTTATTCAAAGTTTTAAAATATTCCTGGAGTTATTAATTGATACTTTACTTTCTTTCTTAATGTATACAGTGATTAATTCTAAATACTTCAGTAGCTCTGTAACATGCCTCTCAAGTCTATTTTCCTCATAATTAAGTACGTTAGTTGTTGTTTTTATCCAGAAGATCTCCCTGGAGCCTTTCCTTCTCATATTTCATGAGGTTACTTGCTTTCTAGGCTTCCTGTTTTTCTTAATTAGAAGAAACACCAAATTAAATTAATTTTTCTAAATTAAAAGTTTCCTCCCATATATTCTTCTACTATCATCTTTCTCCACTGATATTGGAATATAATTATTTAAATCCAATTTATTAGAGATTTTGCTTTTAAACTTTAATGTCATATTAGCCTTTTCCCAAGAAATAACATTCACTCTATAATCCTGAGCTCAAATATATAAATGATCTAATTCCTTAATATACTACCTAGTCTCACTTTGACCATATTCTCATACTAAACAATGTCCTGGGCTCCTTTGTACGATAAAACATACCTGATTCATTTGAACCAGGGCACAACTTCCTGGAGGTGGCTTATAAACCAGTTCAGTAACCTGGAAGTGATTCAACAAAATTGAGCCTCCTTTAAAACAAGCCTTTGGAAGAGGAAAAGAGGCCTGTTGAGTAGTTTGGTGGACACAAAAAGAAAGACAGTGGTGACACCACCCTTCCGTTATTCTCTCACACAAGCGCATGCTCTAGGTGGGCGGGTGAAGCCTGTGATGCTGCTGGTAATCCCTTGGGCTTGGGCTTAGCTGAGCATGGACTCTGTTTTCAGTTGGTTGCCATGTTCTTGAATGAGCTAACAGGGTGGATTCGGGTCTCACAATGTCATCTAAACAAACAAGATCGGTAGTGTAGCACTTTCGTCTCCAGAGAGAGCCTTGGCCTTCTCACCGTGCACCAGTACTCAAGAAGAGACAGGACTGTTCTTGGCTGGACCATCTCCCCCAGGCTGTTATTCTTAAGGGGCTTATTCTCATTGGCTCATTTATCCCTAAATCCACTAAGAGCATCTTGTTTTCATTTGTTGAACTGCATCTGAAATATTTGGGGATATAAGATTAACAGTCCTTAGGAATCAAAAAATTCTGGCCAGCTCCCTATCACATGATAGGAAGTTCTAAAATTCACAGCAAATTCTAAACCAAAATGCACTATTTGAAACTTAAGCAGCATATAATATTAGCTTCTCTTTTATCTCTTGAAGAAAATAAAAATAACATTCAATAGGAAAATTCCCAATAAAAGGGGTATATTTCCTGTTCCTTTCCTTATCTCCAAAATGAGATGATTATAAAAAAAATTTTAATATCCTATGCAAGAAATAATAACAGGAAGAAGTGTGGTCACTCCAGATGACTTTCTCTTCCCCACCCTAGACCTAGTAGAACCTGGAGAAAATAAGTTACTGAAATACTAAAATATAAGAAATTAATACAGACTAAATGCTTTTCCATCTACTTCTTTCTGCTGATTTTTCCCTGAGGGTATCAAAACGTGAAAAGGCTAGCCTTATATCAAACCTGGGAGAAATAAGAGGGAGTTGTGTGCAAACTTCAGAAAATGGCAGAGAAGAAAAATGAAAGGAATTTGGGAGGGATCCAAGATGGCAGAGTAGGTGGAAGTTACACTTACCTCCTCCCAAAACCAAATCATAATTACAACTAGTTACAGAACCATCAACCAAATAACCAACTGAAGACTAGCTGAAGTCTTATCACCAAGGATTTATAGAAGAAGCCACACTGAGACTGGTAACAAGGATAGACATGGGGCAGCTGAGAATCTGGTTGAGAATTGGAGGGATATCTCAGCTGCAGAAGTGCACCCTCAGAGAGTGAGGACTCTCAATCCCATGCAGGGCTCCCCAGCCTGCAGCACCAACACTGAGAAGAAAAGCCTACATAACATCTGGCTGTGAAAATCAGCTGGGATTTCCTTCACAAGGGTGAGATGGGAGATTGCTAAAATCCCAGGTGCCCTCTTAAAGGACAAGCACACAAGATCTAGTTCACAGGTATTCACATTGTTCTCCAGCAGAAGGATGGAGGCTCAGAGAGGACTGGAGTCATACAAGGAGAGATTGGGTTGTGTGGCTTTGGGGAGAGGCCTCTTTTAGGCTGCTCACAGATGCCATCTTTCCTGGGTCAAGTATTCCCTTCCCTATGGCATCAGCCTGGGGGAATGCACTTGCCCCACCCTCTGGACTCCAAGTGGCCCTGCCCCACCAAGCTCTTGCCCTATGGAGGAGTCTGCTGGCTGCAACCAGCCTGGGCCTGCTTTGCAGTTTTTCCTGGAAGGCTCTCAAGGAGGTTTGAGCAGACTTGAGAGGTGATAGAGACACACAGGAAGAGACAGACTTGTGTGACTTTGGGGCGAGGGCCATTTTCCCCAGAATGCCCTGAGCAGTGCCCCTGTTCCTGTGCAAAGCCCACTTCCCATAGGCCCAAATCCAACTCTCTTTTAGCCTGATGAACTCTGCTGGCACCACCCAGTGACTCCCTAAGACCCTGGTCCACTGCAAAGATCCATAGGACCCAGGCAAGTGGCAGCCGGCCTTGGTGAATTCTTGTGACTTTTGCTGAGTTTGAATCTATATCAATATGGTGAACACCACTCACCCCTACCTGGTAACACTGAACCTGCCTCACAAATCTCAGGTACCATCAGAAGCTCTTTCATTGGCTGAGCCTAGCAGGAGAGGGAAGTGGAGGAGAACCTCAGGGTGCCTTGGGCATTTTGCTGACCTGCCCCAGGCTCTGTACTGACAGAAGGCTGCTTTAGTAGACAGCGTGGCCCCTCTCATGCACGCCCAGGCCCAGAATAGGGGCCACCAACTGTGGATCACTTTGTAGCTCCTAATAGGTGGCCTAGAGCCTGTCATAGCAGCATCTGACATTGACCTGCACTGGAGTCCTTCCCGTGAGAGGCACCACAATCAATACCTCCAGTGGCTGGTTTCAGTGTAAAAGAGCACGGCCTTATTAACTCTACAAGTAGCAAACCGAAAGGGAGATCTTGGCAGGCACCAGAACCTGCTGGAATAAATTCCACTTTATGGGGTCAGTTCCTGCACAGCAGCTCATACTCCATGGTTGGCATCATTCCTCACAGTCAGCCAGCCTGAGGGCCCAAACCACCCACAGATGGGCCAGAAGCAATCGGGATTAAACAACAACAGGAGGGCTTGCTCACATCACTCATATAAGGGACATTCCTAGAGCACCTCATTCAGATGATCAGAAAGACTGCACCACTGAGCCCCACAGGATACCTACTACATAAGGCTTGGAGACATATCAGATGTACCTAATACACAGAAACAAGTAGAGGCAGCCAAAACGGGGAGTCAAAGAAACATACCCCAAATGAAAGAACAAGGGGAAAAAAACCACAAGGAAAAGAACTAAATAAAATGGAGGCAAGCAATCCACCTCATACAGAATTCAAAACAACAGTTATAAGCTCAAGAAGCTTAGTGAGAGCTTCAGCAAAGAGAGCAAGCATTAAAAAGAACATAGAAAACCAACTCTCTCTTTCTCTCTCTCTCTTATGACCCAGTGATTCCACTTATGGGTATATATGTGAGGAAACCCCAAACACTATGCACCCTATGTTCATTGCAATATTATTTACATAATTAAGATATGGAAGCAACCCAAGTGCCAGGTGGGTACTGGAAATATGGGGGAACCACTTTGTAAATTGTATGATTGTCTAACCACTATACTATACACCTGAAACAAATACCAAATAATAGTGAATGTAAACTATAATTGAAAAATAACAAAAATAACTGCAGTTCCACCAAGATCTTTGTCCATCAAATGAAATAATAAATAAATAAATAAATAAATAAATAAATAAATAAATAAATAGTCATTTGGTTATAAGATCTAGGATATAGGATTTCAGTTATACTTTTCAAAGGCAGTCAAACAAATCATTGGTTAATCAAGGGTTATATGAGAAACTATGCAATTGTTTCTTTCATATACTATTAAAGAATCACAACATATTATTTTTAGAACTGCATTTTAGATCTTCACTTTGTTTTATAAATGAAGAATTGATATCTTATTAAAAAAAAAGGAGGGGACTAAAGATGTGATCTTTAAACTCTTAGCCCACTTTACTATTTTACCAGATAATGCATTTTTATTCAAGGTGAAGAAAACAGAATGTATGGAATTAGAATACTAAACTTGGCAGAAGGTAAAAAAATAAAATAAAAGGTACCTTTTGCTATCTAGGAAGATTTTAATGTCTATAAATAAACAAATTTTATGATCTTATTGAACATTAACTTCATTGGTATGTAGGTTGCTTTCGAATACTGGCAACTGGTACCGGTTGAAAACAGGTTATGGAATGCTGGCCCAGCTTATGTAAGAATGGCCCTACACCACTGAAGAAATAATGGCAGAAAGTAACTCTACACTTATTTTGCTTCTTGTGAAAAAGAGAGCCGAAAATGATGATTTAAAAAACTAAGCTTATCGCTTTTAGAAACAAAGTTAACAAATGTCGATAACAAATGAGTACCAAACATTTCAACATCTAAGGATTGTTGTAACAAACCATTTACTGGGAGATAATGTACTGAGATAACCGAGTCTACAGAGCATGGTGGCTGCAAGAGTCAGATTATCTGGTTGTGAATTCTTACTGCCACTTTCTAAGCATGAGATCTTGAATAAGTACTTACTTCCTGTGCGTCAGTGACCTCACTTATAAGATGGGAACGATAATGACACATACATCAGAGTTTTGTGAAGTTTGAATGAGTTAATCTGTGTAAAATGATCAGAAAAATGCCTGGCACAGAGTAAGCACTTCAGAAACGTTAAGACTTAATGAGAGAAACCAAGATGGTGGCATAGGTAAACACCTAAACTGCTGCCTTGCACACCAATATCAAAACTACAACTAAAAGACAAAATGGACACTATCCAGAACCTCAGGAAAGCTGGCTGAGTGGAAATTCTACAACTAGGAGGAAAAAGGAAAGCACATTGAGACTCAGAGGAGCTGCAAAAGGCTGAGGTACAAAGACGCGAGCGCTCAGAGAGGACGGGCAGCTGAGTGCAAGGGTGGCTTCCACAAGCGGAAGGGAGATGGAAGCTGCGACTGTGCTAAACTCTAGTTTGGGTGAGACTCTGGGAACCCAGACCCATTCTGGGGGAATCTGGACTGTCAGGAAAGAGAAAGCACACTGAGACTCAGGGGAGCTGCGGAAGGCAGAGGTCCGGAGACGCATGCATGCAGAGAGGGCTGACTGCTGAGTGCATGGGCTACTAAGTGCACGGCTGGCTTTCTAAAGTGGGAGGGAGATGGAAGCTCCCGACTGGGCTGAACTCTAGTTCCAGGCGAGTTTCTGGGAACTCAGACTCATTCGGGGAGAAACAGGACTATCTGGCAGCGGACGAAACTCGAAGGTGGCTTTCTGTCAGAGATGCTTGCAGTGATTACCAAATGACAGTGAGACCCAGGGGCCTCATAGGGCAGGGCTGATGGGAAGCTAAGGCTGTCTGCTCTGCCCTGAGACTCTGCCCCATCCAAGCTGAGCACAGAGGCTTTTGCAATTTTGCAAGTCTTGTATCATAAAGGTGTCTCCAGCACAGAAGTTCTCCTAGTGTAGACACAGCTGATCCTCACAGCCAATTGGCCTGGAGGTCAATTCCTCCCAGTGACACCAACAGCAATCAAGTCTCAACTACAACAAGCCCACAAAGGGGTGCACCTAGAGCTCTCAGTTCAGATGACTGGGGAGGCTGAGCCACTGAGCCCTATAGAACAACTACTACACAAGGCCATCAACCAACTCAAGGAGACATAGCAGCTCTCCCCAATACACAGAAATAAACACAGCGATGCAGCCAAAATGCAGCAATAAAGAAATATGTCACAAATGAAAAAAATGGAAGAAAGCAAGATGTAGAGTTCAAAACCATGGTTATAAGGTTATTTAAGAATCTTCTAGAAACCTCCCCCCCAAAATGGAAAAGGACTAGTCAGAAATAAAGCATACACTGGCTGAAATAAAGAATAATATACAGGGATTCAACAGAGTAGAGGATTCTAAGAATCAAATCAATGATTTGAAATATGAGGAAGCATAAAACACTCAACTAGAAGAGGAAAAAAATCCAAAAGTATGAAGATAATGTAAGGAGCCTCTGGGATAACTTCAAGCATACCAACATTTGCATTATGGGGGTGCCAGAAGAAGAGAGAAAGCAAGATGTTGAAAACCTATTTGAAGAAATAATGATAGAAAACTTCCCCTACCTGGTGAAAGAAATAGTCTTGTAAGTACAGCAAGCACAGAGAGTCCCAAAGAGGACCACACCAAGACACATCATAATTAAAATGCCAAGGGCTAAAGACAAAGAGAGAATCTTAAGCAGCAAGAGAAAAACAGTTATCTACAAGGGAGTGCCCATATGATTGTCAGCTGATTTCTCAACAGAAACTATGCAGGCCAGAAAGGAACAGCAAGAAATATTCAAAGTGATTAATAGCAAGGATTTAGAAACAAGATTAGTCTACCCAGCAAAGCTATCATTTAGAATTGAAGGTCAGATGAAGAGAAGAAAAAGCTAAAGGGATTCACCACCAAACTAGTATTATATGAAATGTTGAAGGAGATTCTTTAAAAAGAGGAACAAGAAGAAAAAGATCAAAATATGAACAATAAAATGGCAACAAATACATACCTATCAACAATTGAATGCAAAAATCAAAATAAATGAATAAGAAATCTAATGAACAGAATAAACTGGTGAATAAAATAGAATTAGAAGTATGGAAATGGAACAGACTGATGATTCTCAGAGGAAAGGGGATGGAAGGGTTGGAAGAGATTAACCAAAGATCTTATATGCATTACCTATGGGCACAGATAGTAGGGTAGCGAAGGTTTGGGTAAGGTGGGAACCAGGTGGAGGAGGACAATGGTGGGGGGGGGGGAGAAGGACATCTATAATAAACACAAAAAAAAAAAAAAAAAAAAGAAAATTAAAAAAAAGAATTCACCTTCATTCTATTTCATAAGTCAAAGGCCTAGGGTTACTGATGGCACTATCTCTGTTTCCACAATTTTCTTTGAGTAATTAAGACAAATTAGTTGCATAGGAGAACAGGGGTGCATTTGTAGCCAACTTGCAGGCTGGTTGAAAAAGGGCACATGCCTTAACGGAAGTTCATTACCAGGTTGCCCTTATGAGTTAAGTGATTACCAAATGTTGTGCCTTAAAAGAGTTCTGGGTGGAATCATGTCTCCAGAATATCTTCACACTGACCTCTGCTCTTGGGAGTGATTTAAAATCCTTACACCCTGCTGGGTCTTCCCCACTGTGATTCATGACTTGGCCGTGTAATAAAGGGGTGCTGAATCATGCCTTCTCCCGATTTGCTGCTGCTTCTACTGAGTGATTTGAAATATAGTTGTTTTATTTTATTTATTTTTTAAATATATTTTTTATTGATTTCAGAGAGGAAAGGAGAGGGAGAGAGAGAGAAGCATCAATGATGAGAAAGAATCATTGATTGGCTGCCTTTGGCACTCCCCACACTGGGAATCCAGCCCACAATTTGGGCATGTGCCCTGAAGGAGTATCAAATCATGACTTCCTACTTCAGACATTGGTGCTCAGTCTTTGAGCCATGCTGGTTGGGCTGAAATACAGTTGTTTTAGATGATTATCAAACCTAGCAATTTAGGTACACTGTTACTGTTAAGACTGAAAATCAAAAGCCTTCTAAAACTATCATAACTCTGTATCTAGAAATTACATATAAGAAAATATAAAGTAGTTAATTTGCTTATCAAATATGAAAAAAAAAACCATAAGTTTAGCATCCTATATAATAAAAGCATAATATGCAAATTGACCAAATGTCTGAACAGGACTATGCTATGACATCCCCTGGCACCAGGCCAGCCAAGGCCATGTAATGCAATTAATCGGGGGCCTGGTCATTGCACCATGATCACCCTGCAGAAGAAGGCCCTGGCCACCAGCAGTGGGCGATCAATCGGGGGGTTCCAAAATTGCCCAAAGAGGGAGACCCAGGCCACCAACTGGAGGGCTGCAGCGAGTAGGTAGGGCCTCCCTCTGTGAGGAAATCTCAGGTTCTGTGTGTCGGAGGCCTGGGGAAAGCTGGTGCTGGCGTCCAGGAGAAGGAAGGCCTACTCTTACATGAATTTTGTGCATTGGGCCTCTAATCCAATCTAATAAAAGAGTAATATGCAAATTGACCATCACTCCAACACACAAGATGGCTGCCTCCATGTGAACACAAGATGGCCACCACAAGATGGCCAGCAGGGGAGGGCTGTTGAGAGGGGCCAGGCCTGAAAGGGAAAGCAGTTGTGGGCGATCAGGCCTGCAAGGGAGGGCAGTTGGGGACAATTAAGCCTGCAGGGGAGGGCAGTTAGGGGTGACCAGTCTGCCAGAGGAGGGAAGTTGGGAGTGACCAGGCCTGCAGAGTAGGGCAGTTGGTGGGGGTGAGGGGGTTCAGGCCTGCAGGGGAGAGCAGTTGGGGCCAGGCTTGCAGGGGAGGGCAGTTAGGGGAAATTAGGCTGGCAGGGAAGCAGTTAGGCATCAATTAGACTGGCAGGCGAGCAGTTGGGAGCCAGCAGTCCTGGACTGTGATAGGGATGTCCAACTGCTCATTTAGGCCCGATCCTGGATAGGACCTAAACGGGCAGTCGGACGTCCCTCGAGGGGTCCTAGATTGGAGAGGGTGCAGGCTGGGCTGAGGGACACCTCCTCCCCCACCCCTCGTGCACCAGGCCTCTTGTAGAAAATAAACAGAAATTCCAGGTTCAATATAAATATTGTATCAGTCAGACCACACTATCCCCAACCTGAGCTCTCTGCCCAAGCTGATTTCTGCTTCTTGCAGACGCAGCCCTGCACAATCCTTGCGCCAATGAGAGCCAGATGTCATTCCAATTCTTTCTCCAGAGGAGAGTGGAAAAATCAGGAAATGGCTTATTCGTAGTCCAGTTCCCAGCACTAAGCCCAATACCTGGCACAGTGCCTGGCCTATAAAGAACACTCAGTAAATATTGATTAAGTGAACAAATAGTCCGCCACCCCCATAGCCAGTATCTAGTGTGACTTGGGATGGATTTAGCCTCTTGAAGCTCCTTATATGCATTAATCTTGTTTCCCTGCCTGCCTCTCACCTCGTGTGGCTGACTATCCAAGCTGACACTTTTGATCTCGTCACCTGCCCCTGCTTTCCTTTCCAAACTCCCTGGAGGATCATGGGATAGTCTGCAGCACCAGCTGAGTTGGAAAGTGGGGCAGACCAGACCTTCTTACTTGAGTCCAAAAGTTCCTTTTCCCGAAGCCAGGCCTGTTTCCAGGGTTTTTCATGTTGCCTGGGAACCTCGTGATTAACAACCCCAAGTCCTAACATTGAGAATCCCCTCTCCCCAAGGCCCTGCTCTGCTTTCTGACTCATTCTTTGGACACTACTGCCGGAATCTTCTCCAGGTTATGACTTAACGTTGACTCTTTTGGCCATAAGGTATTTTACTCTCATCTGTTTTGTGATTAAAATCTAAGTATGAGATCTACATTAACGTATTTTTAACCAAAGATTTGCTCAGTGCTCCAAAGACTTGAATTTACTTGGTCTGTTCTGTTCTTGGTTTTTCAAACAGCCAATCTACTCTTTCTGAAAGTAATTGAAGTTACCTCCGTGTTTGAAGAAATCCTCCTTTCTTCATTTGATTTTATGGGCTGCTTCTAGTGGGTGCTGAATTCTGTCTCTCATTTCTAATCAATCTTTACAGTTTCTTTCCTTTCCATTCCCCCCCCCACGCACCCCCTGTTCCCATTTCTACGATATCAATTAAGGCTTGTGTTACCTCTCGCCTCAGTTATAGCAATACCTCCCACATGACCTTCTTACTTCTTATACCAGTTCATACTGGCCCCAGCCCTTATTATCTATGGCAGTGGTTCTCAACCTTCCTAAAGCTGTGACCCTTGCATACAGTTCCTCATGTGGTGGTGACCCCCAACCATGAAATTTTGCTACTATTATGCATCGTGATGTAAATATCTGCATTTTCCGATGGTCTTAAGCAACCCCTGTGAAAGGGTCGTTTGACCCCCAAAGGGGTCATGATCCACAGGTTGGGAACCGCTGATCTATGGGGTCTCAAGCAAGTTGCTTTTGCTCTAACCCTTAGTTTCCTCATCTGTCAAATAGGCATATTCTAGTACATGCCTTGTAGTGTTATGATAAATGTAAGCAAATGTCCGGTGTTCCCCCAGCCTATAAATCCAGGTGCTACTTAAAAATCTTAATAGTTCTTATCCTCTCCCAAAATATTTCGGGAAACCCACAAAATGGATGAACCCAATGACTACTGAATACTCTGTGCCAGTCACTGATCTGGGTTCTGGGGACACAGTAATAAACACATGGACCTGGACACTGCTGTCATGGTGATAAGTGCTATGGAGAGAAAATTGGGGTGAGTGGGTACAAGGGAGTAGGAAAGAGGGGTGTTCAGTTTTATACAGGGTGGTATAACCAAAAAGGTATTGTTTGTGCAAAGAAATTAGGAGGCAGATCTTACCTGTGTTCTTGAATCAGTCATACCATCATTTATTTTTGCAATTAGCTTAGCCAGAAACCATCATGTTGGCTCTGGCAGCACCACAGTGAGCGGGAAGCCCACACCAGTGCCTCCTATGGAGCCTTGTATTGTTCCCCTAATCAATCATGCTTTAGAAAAACAGGAAGTAAGAGAGCTTATTTTTTTCCGCCCTAGCACTCAAGGTAAAGTGTTACTGAACTAATGTCAGCTCACCTTGCCGCCAAGTTAGACGAAGGCTTTCCTATCCCCACAGCTGACCCTGTGGTTTTGTGGGAAATTTAGGGCTGACTATCCCTGTGATGCCTGTCGGCATCCTCTTTCAAAGTGCAAAAGGAAAAAGCTCTCTTCTGGCTGCTCCTCTCAGTTACCCCCGCCCCCACCAATAGGCCCGAGGGCATTGCAGAGTTTCATAAAATGGTTCTTTCTATTACACAGAGGTCTGTCTTTGTTTTCTTCTAGAAGACACATACAGGGAAGCTGAGTAAGGCCCTGCCCCATGACAGCCACACAGCCCATAGCCTTCCAGGACTGAGGCCCAGCTTGGCCATTGCAGACATCTTCCTCAGCAAACAGTGTGCTCTCTGGGGGCCCCCATATACCTCCCTACAATCTGCCTGCCTCTGGAACTCCCCCGGACATACCTATCCATGACTGAAACCCTATTGCAGCCAGGATTTGAGTTCTCTCCCCCAGCAAACTTCTCAGTCCCATTATAAATCAATGGATGACAATCATTGCTTGAGGGTGAAGGACATTGTTTTGCTTTGCATCAAAGACATATCTGTCTTAATTCTGGCTCAGCTGGGCCTTTGTATTACACAGGGACTAGAAACACTCTTTATAAAGTGACTGCATGATTCTTCCACAGAGTAGATGCTCAACAATTAGTAACTATCATAATTATCTGGGTAGTTGAATTATGGAAAAGTATAAATTTATTCTTGATCATTTTTATTTTTCAAAATGCTTTACCAAATTATGTATCCTATATTCAGAAGAAATTCTTAATGTTAAAAAAAAAACAACACATACAACTCTTGACACGTAGCTGTTTTCATCCCTTATTTTTCATCTAAACTTCTCAGAAGAGTAGTCTTATACTCACTCTTTCCACTTCCTCAGCTGGCTTCTATCTGGTTTCACCAACCATCCCTCTAAAACTGCTCTCACTGAAGCTACCAACTATTTCTTAATGTCATTCCCTCAAGAATATGTTGGTGAGCTGGGAAGGGAAGGCACCCTCAAGTCAATGGTAACATGGAGCAGAGTAGACTTGAGTATAAGAGGCAAGAGGGCAAGAAGCGAGACCATCTCATCCAAGCTAAAAGCATGATCCAGGGCCACAGCTGAATCCAAACACTCACCTTGTCCCAAGAGTCAAGCAGTCTCATTAGGAGTCAACTCACCTATGAAGAAGAGGCAGTCCAGAAACAAGCCAACTTCAAACAGGTAACAAGCTGACAAATCAAGGTAGTCCCAGAGGAAGAGTATGAGGCAATGGCAGGCCAAGAGGAACTCCACACTCAGC
Source organism: Lasiurus cinereus (assembly GCA_011751065.1). Classification (NCBI taxonomy): domain Eukaryota; kingdom Metazoa; phylum Chordata; class Mammalia; order Chiroptera; family Vespertilionidae; genus Lasiurus; species Lasiurus cinereus. Next base: position 1,313,143 of record JAAGEH010000027.1, read on the forward strand.
AAGTGACCAGCTGCATTTGGTTGGCTCTCTTGGGAAATTCGCCTGATGAAAAGTCTTAATCTCCAAAGTCACTGTCCAGAGATGAGAGATGGGCTCCCAGGAGCACTCCTATACTGGATAAGTCAACAAAGTGCCTGCCACACCCAACTTCCTCTTCGAGATGAAACTGCCCCACCCACAGCCCCCCTGTTCTGAGAAGCAGAGCTAGGTTGTTCTTTAGCCAGGGATGGCTCCTGATTGGACCAGGGATTAGCCTTTGACATGAGTGCTGCCCCTCCAAAAACCAGGGCACAAATGGAAAAGATGAGTTAAACCAGCTTCAAAAGATGAGGTCCATCAGATTCTCTCCTTCTGGGATTTGACTTGAGAAACATGGAGATGATGAGGTAGCCAGCCATGAAAACTGAAGTTGGAATGGAGTAGGGGCCATGGAGGACTATGGTCATACAAATCAAAGCTCCGAGGAGGCAGAGCAATAAGATGAGACAGAATTTATAAATAAGCAGCAAGTATGCAGAAGAGAAAATACACGAAGTGTAAACAGAATTTTTTAGTTGGAATAGGATAAGAAAAAGCAAACCTGCAAAGAGTTGTTGAGAAATGGCATACCACTGTCATGAAGATCTATTTAAGCTACTTTTCTGCCATCCTGATTTATTAAGGTTCCTGTGTCTTCATCAGGCCAAACCCAACTTGCTGGGCTCCCTTGCTAATGTTTATTAGGCTAATGTTTGTTAATGAGCTAGGTGGTTGTAGATGTTTGGGATCTGTCACTGGACAAAATAGGAAAGCAGTTATAACAAACCCCCCTCATTTCTTCAGGTAGGATTTCTGTTTCAAAGGGCCAAACTAAAATGTGCCTTCATTCTTTCCCATAGTCTCATTGGTGTGGTCATCCATAGTGTCATAATGAGTCTGTTCCCTCTTGGGAACACAATTCATGTTTATTTCCTCCGTCGTCGTCGTCATTGGGGGGATGGTTGCATAATCAGGAGGAGAGAAAAGATTAGAGGCTAAGAGATTGGACATGGAGGAAGCCAGCTAATGTATGAGAGGGCCGCAGAGTGGCTGGATGCCCAAGTTTTAAATTAACAGAGGTTCAAAATGTGGCTCGATTACTTACTCATTATTCTTTGGTGAGTCAGTTTTCTCAACTACAAATTGTAGGCAAAAATAGAATTCTCATTGCACTGTTGTAGGATTAAGTGAGAAAATATATACAAAGCATTTAGACCACAGTAACAATAGTTGTTGCTGGTGGTATTCCCAACAACCCTCTAACTTGTGCTAGGAGGACAGTGAGGTGGCATCCTGTCCTCAGACCTTCTCTCTGTACCAGAACATGGTACATTCATCAAAGTTCCTTCAGTTAGTGCACATCTTCCCAAGTCCTATCTAGCTGCAGAAGTATTAATAGTGTCGGGAAGAAGTGGTGCTCAAAAGTATAAGGTTGAAAACCATTGTTGCACAGGAAAGCAGTTCTGGAAGAAGGGAAACAATAAATTCTGAAATCATAGTCTGTGGCAGAGACACTGGCCAGAGCAACCAGCCGTGTGGAAGACATAGAAGAATACAGGAGTGGGGGGGCAGGAGGATGTGGACCTGACAGGTCCAAAGGCTCTGATTGGAAAGCAGCGCTTTGATCTTTCACTCTTTAACTTCTAAATGCAGCCAATGAACAGCAAACAGGGTTAGAGAAACTCTCTTTTATCCCCTCAGGGTACAGTGGATGGAGTGGATGGAGGAGTGATACAGGGAGGGAAACATGCCATCTTTATGGAGCTGTCACTGCTAGGACAATCAGGACTGGGCAGGAGGACAGACAGAGATGGAAGTCCCATAGATGAAGTGCTAGAGACATGTGCAGATCACAAGTCACAGCTACTCTTCAGGAAGTCCGGGTTATCTTTGCTGGGGGTCTAAGTATTGTCATGGTAGTATGCCAGACACATGTGTCGAGAAGGCCATGGATTGGATTTCGGTAGCAGAACAGATAGATGGCTGAGCTGATGCTGCATTTGGGCCTTCCTGGCAGAATGCACACCACGCTGCTCATACAGAGGCTTTCCCGGTGTTTTTACTCCTCTTAGAGATGAGTCTAATACTCAAGCCAGAGTCTCCCTGGAGTGAGTCCCACTGCTGCCCCTTGTCAGGCTTACGATATCGGCCATTGCTGTGTGGTTCTGTTGCTGGCTGTGTAGCTGGTGGAGCACCTGAGTGGAGCACCTGAGTGAGGCACCTGAGGTGAGCCACCTGCATAGCGTGAGCTGAGCCACCGCAGACTGAGCTCACTGTCTTGCTTTAGAGCAGCAGTTCTCAACCTGGGGGTCGAACAAACCTTTCACAGGGTCGCCTAAGACCATCGGAAAATGCAGATATTTACATCACGATGCATAACAATAGCAAAATTTCATGGTTGGGGGTCACCATCACATGAGGAACTGTATGTAAGGGTCGCGGCCTTAGGAAGGTTGAGAACCGCTGCTTTAGAGCCTCTAGGCCTTGAAGACATCTTGACAGCAAGTCATTCTCCTTTCCAAACAAGGAAAATGAAGGAGAGGGCAGAGCTCCTCCTCAGGCAGGATGGCCCCTCCACAGCCATCCCAGCACCAGTCCCAACAGTGTAAAGGGGAACCACATCGGGAGCAGGATGCCTAGAGTTGGCACACAGGTTAAGAGGATGTACTCTGGAGCTGGCCTGCCCACATTCAACTCTCACTTTTACTTCTTAGCAACTTTTTTACCTGTGTGAACTTAGAATTACTTTACCTCTCTGTCTCAGTTTCCTCATCTCTAAAACAGCCTAATGACAGCACATATTTCATAGCATTATTAGGAGCATTAAATGTGTTACTGTAAGTCAAGTCATTAACAGGGTGCCTGGCACTCAGTAAGTTCCTGCTAATGCTACACTGGAGCAAAGGTGAAGGGAGTCTGAGTTGCCTGAGAAATGGTGTCAACCTCAGCACATCAGACCAACTTCCTTCTCTTTTTAGGAGGTCAGGAGGTCATTCCTGGGTCAGCTGCACAGAACATAACAAATTGCTATCAAGCATATCTTGGGATGTCTAGGTGTCCTCAAATGACCACAGGGTCTCTCGGTCCAGAATTATAGACACTTTGCCACAGTAAACTTGGTCCAGAAATGCCACACATTTCTGGAGACTGTGTTGGAGGTGGTGATGCTTCAAGAAACCCAGGACTATCGAACCAGATAATTGCCTAAGGCATAGTTGGGCACAGTATGTGTGGAAGTTTTCAAGAGTATTTAGGACATGGTTGAAGAAGTACAAAAACCATCCCCTAGAAAATCTTTCAGGATACGAGCATTTGGTGCTTCCATGGGTCAAGAGGCATCATGGTCTCCACACACTGTCCAGACAGTCCTAGGAAGTGACCTTTATCTTCTAAATGCAGCCAATGAACAGCTAACGAGGAACTGAGAAGGTCTAGTTTCACGGACACCCAGAGCTGTCCCAGGAGGAGCATGAGGGGACTGGACAGGATTATATCCCCAATAGTCCTAGCAGAGGCCCAGTTCTCTGCTTTTCTCCTTCACAAAGTGCCCCAATGCCTTTCTGGGAGAAGTGGAGGCTCAGTGGATCCCAAGGCCTATGAATTCCTACCGGGTCTCAGGTTATGGGGGTTGCCAGATAAAATATAAGACACCTAGTTGAATTTGAATTTCAGGTGAACAATGAACTTTTTTATTTTTTTTAGTATAAGCATATCCCAAATGTTGTGTAGCACATACTTATACTAAAAGAGTATTCATTGTTTATGAAAAACTCAAATGTCATTGGATTTCTTGTATGTTTTTAAAATATATTTTATTGCTTTTTTACAGAAAGGAAGGGAGAGGGCTAGAGAGTCAAAAACATCGATGAGAGAGAAACATTGATCAGCTGCCTCCTGCACACCTCCCACTGGGGATGTGCCCACAACCAAGGTACATACCCTTGACAGGAATTGAACCCAGGACCCTTCAGTCCATAGGCCGACCCTCTATCCACTGAGCCAAACCAGTTAAAACTCTTGTATTTTTATTTAATAAATCTTGTAACCCTCGCTGGGGGTGGGGTGTAGTTGTGGAAGGGTGATGGATACGTACAGCCTTCAAATGAATGTGAAGAGCAAAGATGCTAGAGGATTCTGGTGCCCTGACCTTAGAGGAGCCCCTAATACCAGCTCATTCAGTTCAAGTCACTAGGAGTGAAACAGGTCTGGACACTTACACACTCTAGTGCTGCAGTTGGCCACTCTGTGGACATCAAAAGCTCTTTCCTGCCGGCACCGGTTTAGCTCAGTGGATTAAGTGTCAGCCTGTCAAGGGCGTGTACCTTGGTTCCGGGCACATCCCCAGGAGGGGGCATGCAGGAGGCAGCTGATCGATGTCTCTCTCCCATCGATGTTTCTCTCTATCCTTCTCCCTTCCTCTCTGTAAAACATTAATAAAATATATTTTAAAAAATAATAAATAAAGCTCTTGCCGGTTCATTGTGGCTATGAGAAAGTGTCGGTGGTGCCCATAGTGTGATTTTTCCAGCATACATGAGATGTCCCACTTACATAAGAATCCTCTTGTCACCAATTGTAAGTCTTGTATCTGTTTAAACTGCCGGAGCTGGATTAAAAAGCATGGCCACTGGGAGAACGACCTCAAGACAGAGATCCTGCTCTGACAACAGGCATTGCAAGACTTGGCAAGGTCTGACCAGCCACCTGCGATCTCAGAGCCAGCAGCCCCACTGTCAGTAGTTTGCCACATCAACAGAGCACATACAGCAGCCACCATCCGAGACCACACCCCTCATTTCCCTTCTGGAAAGCTGAGTTGCTGAGAATTAGCAGGAGACACAGCCTGACCTCACTCCCTCAGGGAGGAGTAGGTAGTTACCAAAAGTAGGGATGTGGTGTAAGGCTGTGTTTCCTAAGCTCAGAGAGCAGTCCAGAACCTCAGACATGTACACAGGTAGGATCCAAAACCAGGTTACAAAGACCTACCTACACAGGTCAAAACATCAAGACAGTCTCTGGAGACAGAGGTCAAAGAGAGTGAGCCAGCAACAGGTCAGTGTTTCCACAGTCAGCACATGACTAGCCACCTGTGGTTCATTTTTTTACCCCTGGGGTTCTGGGTGGGGAATGTGGCTGGTTACAGAGGTTTCTGTGAGGTTAGAGATATTGTCAGGGATGAGGCCTGATTGGCAACACCGAGGACATTTCCTAGCACAGACTGCTGTCCCTAACTATGTTAGACACACTCTTTTTGTTGTCTCTCTCTAAACACTTGGCTTTGATAATTTGTACTCTTCTGGTTTTCTCCTCCCTGCTCTCTCTCTTTCTCTTTTCTTGTTTTTTTTTTTTTTGTCTTCTTCAAGGGTTCTTCTTCCTGATCTTTAAACATTTATATTCCTCAGGGTCCTGCCCTTGACCCCCTGCTCTAATCTTCTCTTTCTTTTCCATGGTGCCTGGATGTTCTCATTTGCTGTCATGGTTCCATCTAAGGGCATATTTGATTGAAATGTAGGCTGTGAAGACAAAGCACTCGTAGTGAGACTTGGGTAACTTTTTTTTTTTTAAGCTTCTTTAGGCTTATAACCTTATCTACACCATGGGGTTAAATAATACCAACTAGCTTGTAGGACTGTTATGGGCATTAAATAATGTATGTAAATTGCTTTGCACAATGCATGACATAGTAAGTACTCAATAATATAATTGTATAACTATTATTTATTACTACTTACATGCTGTTGAATCTCAGATCTTCATTATTTACTCAGGAACCATACTCATATGTCCTTCGTCTACTATGGTTATGAATGTTCCAAAGACAGCTCATGTTCATTGGCCAAAAATAAAACTGGTCCTTCCTCCTTCTTAACTGCCTCTCCTTCTCTATTCTCTACCTCAACTGTTGGCACTATCACTCATCAGTCACCCACGCTGGAATCCTGGAAATCATCCTTGACTCCTGTCTTTTCCTTCACACTTGCCATCTACCTCTGCTCTTCATCAAACCAAACATTAGAATCTAACATTTTGCCTCTTCAACTCTTTCACTTTATATTCTTCTTTCATTTCTTTCTTTCATTTTAAATCCTCACCCAAGGATACGTTGTTTTTGTTGTTTTATTGATGAGATAGAGAAACATTGATGTGAAAGAGAAACATCTGATTGGTTGCCTCCCATATACACCTTGACTCGAGATCAAACCTGCGACCTAGTTATGTGCTCTGACCAAGAACTGAACCCACAACCTTTTGGTGTACAGGATAATGCTCCAACCAGCTAAGCCACCTGGCCATGGCTCTTCCCTCACTTCTTGATAAAAATATCTTGACAAGGTAGTAATTCAAAGCCAAGGCCCGGGCATGATGGAAGTCATGACATTGGTGGCAAAGACAGATTTCTGTGGTAGATTATATTATTGTTCAGAATATTCACATCCCTGCTATGGGCCTATAGGAGAAATATACATCTCTGTCCCATTGACTTCTGACTTGGCTATTGACTTGCCTTGGCCAATGGAATGTGAGCATATTTGACATGTGCCAATTCTCACCAGTTATGAGCAATTCTGAACAGAAACTATGAGTTAGCTTGAGGGTCTACCATTTCCCCTTTCCCCTGCTGTGAAACCACTATGTCCCCAATATAGTCTGCTTCTTCAGCCTAAACACCAAATACAAAAGATAAAAAAGGGCAGCAGCCAATACATGATACACATACAACTTGAACAGAAAATAAATCTTTTTGTTAGAATATTGAGATCATTTGTCACTGCACAATAACTTAGCCTAAACTGATTGATACAACTCCTTCCAGGATTATTCATAGAATAGTTGATGCGAATGTACAATGATATGGAAATCAGTGAGTCATAATGATGTAAGGCACAGTATTCTCCAACATAGTAAAAAAAACTACATGTGCTATCAAGAATCAAAGATACTTCACACATGAAAATGCTTCTTCTGGTCAGAGTTCTCTTTGGCAAAGTAAATATTTACCATTTGGAATATGTCAGTAGATATACAAGTTTCTAAAAGAGGCCAACAAAATCAGACTTTTTAAAAAAAATATGTTGTGTGTATACATAATGGGAAGGGGGACAAAATAAGAGCTGACTGAACTGAGAGAGATCAAGGATTCATAGAGTTGCACGCTGAAAGGAAATGGCATTGCTGTGAATTTATTTATGACCTACTTAAACACATTAGAAGAAATGTCAGCAATCTGAGGGTTGGTAACAAAACTGACAGAAAAGCAATTTCAATTTTCTAACCCACCACAAGGCCCAAATCAGCCTGACCATTTCTAGGCACACATCTTTGCTAGGCAATAACGGTAACAAAAACAATAGGTAATAACAAATAGTCACGTATATTAAACTGTTTTAACAGCAATCAGTGCTCAACAGAACATACTTTGCAGTTCCATGTGGCAAACTTGTGTATTATCAGGGCTCTTCAAGAGCCTAACATCATCTTGACTCAATACCAAACACTCAGTTCTTAACATTAAAGCAGTTTCTAAACCTCAGCATATTGACAAGTGAGGCCACGTAGTTCTTTGTTGTGGGGACTGCTTTGTGCCTTGCAGGGTATTTAGCAGCATCCTTGGCCTTACTCATTAGATGCCAGTAGCGCCCCCACTGTTGTGACAACCAGAACATGTCTCCCAACATTTTTGTCAAATGTCCCTAAGGTGTCTTCCTGCTCTAAAGGAACAACTCCATTGGGGGAAAATGAGAAACCATGGCAAATGAAACTTTTTTTATTGTTTAAAGTATTACAAATAGTAGTACATATGTCTCCCTTTTTTTCCCCATTGACCTCACCCCCGGCCTCCCCGTCCCCCCTGTATGCCCCCACCTAACCACCCCCCCTCAGTGTCTTGTGTCCATTGGTTATGCTTATATACATGCATACAAGTCCTTCGGTTGATCTCTTACACCCCGACCCCACAACCTCCCCTGCCTTCCTGCTGTAGTTTGACAGTCTGTTCAATGCTCTTTTGCCTCTGTATCTATTTTCCCCCCTGATTCTTTTCTTTAAAAAAATCTTGCCTCTGCAGACTAGAAATAAACCTATAAGAAGAAGCATATGAAACTTTTGAGTGGACAGGTCTTTTGGTTTATCTAATTCCGTGATCGGCAAACTCATTAGTCAACAGAGTGGCAAACCAAGGCTCGCGAGCCGCAGTTTGCCGCCCACTGATCTAATTAGTTCAGTTAGCCCTTCACTTTGTTTCTAAGTCAACTCTGGCCCGATACCTAGTAACAACTGTTTGCTTGAGGCCCTATGATAGGCCATAAACATAATTTGCATAGTAAGTAGAGCATGGAGATGAAGCACTTGGCTTTGGTGGCAGACAGCTGGGTTAGAATCCCGGCTCTGCAATGTGTGTGCTGTGTGACCTGGGGCAAGTTTCTTTACCCCTCTGCCATTTCCCCCTCATCTATAAAGTGAAATAGCATAGCATGTACGAAATAACATAGGGCTGTGAGACTTCAGTGAGTCAGTGCTCCTAAGACCTGAGCTTTGGGTGTGGGGCACAGTCAGTAGAGGTTTACTGTTACTCTTAACCTTGACAACAACCCTGCAGCGTAAACAGTATCTCCATGTTATCTATGTGGAAGCGAAGATTCAGGGCAATCAGGCCCCCCAGTCACACAGCTGCTGAGTTTCTTGGCCACAGGAAGAGGAATCAGGATTCAAATTCCAGGACTGAAATGTCGCTCACTGCACCCCCGAGTGGGTGAAGATAGGTTAAACCCGGGCAGACAGGTTCTCTTTCAGGGATAAAATTGGAACTTGTCCACTCGGCTCTCTGTCTTTGCGTGGAGTGATGGATAGACCCGCTGAGCAGAGACGGAAAACAGCCTTGACGGACTAGTTGTGAGAAGTGGGACCAGTCACCGGAAGATCCTGAAGCTGTTTACTCACCTGCAAAATAGACACAAAAACATCTCTGTGTTCTTCGCGGGCGGCGGTCAGAGTGATTGCGAGAATAGGGCAGCAGAGCGCTTGGCCAACGTAAGAGCAGAAGGTGACACTCGCAGCTCTGAGCTGCCCTGGTCGTGTCATTCGTCAGGCCTCACGTGCACACAGCGGGCACGGCTGGGCCTTCTCCCTCCAGGGCCAGGGTGGGCAGTCTGGGAGGGGGCCCCCTCAGGGAGGCAGCAGCTGCTGCTTATCTGGAGTTAGTCAGCCACCCAGACAGATGAGGTGTCCGTGGCGACCTTCCTGCCTCAGTGACTGTGGGAACTTGGGGCTTCCCAAGGCCAGGGGGGTGGGAACGTAAACAATATGGGCCCTGCCGAAGCTTCAGCCTCACCTCCTCCCTCTGTTGCCCTCACCTGGGAGGAGGCTCGAGGGATCATCCAGGCACCACCGCCTAGGAGGGTGCAAGGGTCCGGAGGGAAGATAGCCTGGATCTGGGGGGCCTGGGGAACTTTACCTCTTGGCATACTCCTGATCCCTGCAGAGGTGGGTGGACGCTTCCTGCCAAAAGTCCCACCACCACGGGCCTTTGCTGTCAACACCGCAGTCAGAAATCTGTCAACCTGGTGGAAACCCCTCCTCTCCTGGCCCCTCAGCAGGTTTATCTCTGTGTTCCCTAGCCTGCTTCCGGGTTCGTCATCGGTGAAGAACAGGGAGTTCTAGTCTCTTTCTAGCAAAAGGCAGCAAACAAGAGGCAGTGTGGCAGAGATGGCTCCCTCCCTGCCCCTTTCATTTATGTGTCAAAGGCTCGGCCTAGCCATGGGCTCCTCTGGACGGGCACCTGTGCTATGCTTTGCGTTGATTTTCTTCTCCACACTTCTCCTTTCTTTTCCACTCCTCCCAGTCGCCGGCTCTACATTCCCTCACTCCTCCGACAGCACCTCTCACAGGCACTCTGTGGCAACGTGGGAAAACAATTTAAGCCCATGTCTTCCCTCTTTTTTCCTAGTCTTCTTCCTCTCCAGCCTTCTATTGCTCTGCCCTTAACTAATGTGCCGGAAGCCGTGGGGTGCCAGGGATACCTCAGCCAGCAAGCAAGATAAATGTGGTGGCTTCTTGTTGCTTACAGTCGAACTGGGAAGGTAACTATTGGACAAGTATTTAAAAAACAACAACAAAGGTGGTTAGGGTGCTTCTATCAGTAGGTGCAAACCCACCCTAGTCTCAGGACAGCCCCCTTGAAGAGATGTGAGGGTTGAGTCTGGAAGCATGAGTGTTACTTGGGTAAAGGCCTGGGGAAAGATGGGAAGGGATGGGAGCAATGCATGTGAAGGTGCAGCGGGAAGACAGAGCATTTGCAAAACCCAAAACAAATGGTGTAGTAACTTGTGGTGCATGACCTGGGCCGCACCCTGCCCTACACACTTCTGCCTGCTCGCCCACCGTAAAACCTGTTGTGGATGCTCTTTCTCTGAGGCTTTGCTTTTCTCCTTCCATGACTGCAGTCTCAACTGATAATTTCCTAAGATGAGTTTGGAGACTTTGATTCTTACCCAAATTCTACCGCTTCACTGGACAACCTGTGTAAGTGACTTAGCTTCTCTGAGCTGTGGGTCCTCATTAGTAATGTGGGCCAGTCATGTGCCAGTGTTAATATTTAGCAGTGTCTACTTAGTGCCAGCCCCCAGCGCTTAGTGCTTACTGTATAGTTTATTGCGTTTAATCCTCATAAACATGATGAGGTAGGTAATATTTCTATCCCTTTCAACCCTTCTCAAGGAGTTTTCGGGAAGTCTCAGTGCAACCTAATCACACATGTGCTTTGTCCACATTAAGGGTTAAAACAAAATGAAATGACATCATCACAGTGTTCCACAGGTGCATATGAAGTGACTGAATTCGTTTGTTGAATGTCACAGTTCTGTGCTATCCATCATTAAAGGAGGCTCAACATCTTTCCTGTCTGCCTCCTAAGCAAACTGAAGAAAAAAGCAGTAGCAAGAAAGAAAAACGTGGTCATCACCAAAGAGCTCACTGCACGTAGTACCAAACCAGGGACTGGAGAATTCCACACATGTGACCCCCAACCTCTGAAGCTTGCAGTCTGATGACCACTGCTGTCTGGAAGACACACCCAGATGTAGGGTTCAAGCTCAGAATCAGCTCCCGAAGAGACACTGAGGTCACAGCCAACTTACTGCCCCTTAAGGATGAGGGTCTCTCAGGAGGATGGATGACCTGGGAGACATTCATACGTTCATAGCAGAATTCAAGGGTGGGGCTGAAGCTGGGGCGGGGGCTGGTGGGGGGAGAGGGTCTTGGAATTCTCCTCGGTACTTGTCTCTGCACTTTCTCCCTGTATCACTGCATTTCTTTACGCCAAACCCCAATTCTGGAAAATTATTTATACACATGCTTTAGGCACTGATGTAATAATGACAGATTCTTACATTATCAGTTCCTGAAAGCGTGCATGTGTATCACAAACTGATATGTGTGTGTGTGTGTGTGTGTGTGTGTGTATTGATGTGTGTGGGTATGTGTGAATAGCTCCTTATATTTCACACTCCCCCACTGGGCAAGAAGTGGTACCGACACCCCCTGAAAGCAGCCCATGTGGGAGAAGTGACACCAAAAACAAATGAGGTGAAAGAGGAGAACTGTGGTTTGATGCTCACCGATGGGATGATAAGCAATGAATAAGCAAGTCAATGAGCTGAAAATGGCTCGCATGCACATCCCTCCTAGGGATTATGCCGCCTGTAAATGATTATAGAACACAGTTGTTTAAATTCCTTTAAAGTGCTTTGAGCTTTCCTCTCCATTTCCTCCTCACAGCAGAGGTCATCCATCTTAGAGGTTAGAGCACTTTCTGGGTTCAAATCCCAGTTCCAGCAGGTTCTGCCACTTACGAGTAGTAGCTGAATACTATAGGGCAGTCCCAGTGTCTGTATGCCTCTGTTTCTTCACCTCTAATATGGGGGAGAGTACTGTCTACCTCGTGGAGTCTTGTAAGGGGAACGGAAAAGAAAATGTGGTGGATGTTTTGCGTTCAATGTTTAGTAAATGACTGCTGGATGGTGTTTTACAAATGACAACACGGATGCCCAGAGAAGACAACTTCCTCTCCTGGGTCCCCCCAGCTAGTTTAGGGGCAATGCCAGGGAAGGAGTAAGGCATCCCGTCTCTGGCCCACAGCTCTTTCTCCTCAACCATGTGGAGCACCCACCCCACACTGGAATAATTTTCAGGTTACAAGTGATTTTTCATGCATAACCTCTTTAATTCGCGCTTCTCTGCCAAGCCCGCACACGAGCAAGCTCAGCACTCTGAAGAAAAATGTTTATGTAGGACCTTCTGGAAAATTAGTGTAGATCTGGGGTGGCCTGAGGAGACCCAAAGGGCTGTGTGTGTGAGAGAAAGAGAGAGAGAGAGAGAGAAAAAAAAAGACACCGTGTCACACACCCTTCTCTGGTGGACATGTAGATTATTTATTTTGTGGATTGATGTGACACAATCTTTAATCCCAGTTGGCTACGCTCTGCCACTTCCCTGCTCCAGCAGTGGGTGTGTGCTCCAGCAATGTAAACTCCGGAAAGTAATGCAAAACCAGGGCAATAAGTGTGCTCTTTTCACCTCTCACCCTCACCAGCCTCCTCCCCGCTTTTCATGTCATCCCCCTCAAGCTTTAGAGAACCAGAGATTGACACATTTTCAATTATCTTGGCTCAACCCCCATTCTGAACCAGCAGGCCTGGGGGTCAGGAAGCCAGGGCGCTGATCCAGGTGACATTGTTCATTGTGGGCTTCAGACAAGTTCCATCAGCTCCTCAGGCTTTGGCTCCTTATCTGTCGTGTGAATAGAGCAATGACTGAGTGCCTGCTTGGTGCCAAGTGCCTCCGATTGGGTTATTTTAGTCTTTTAAAATCTGTATTTATGCAAATGAGAAAATATAGGGGCAGCCAGGCTAAGTAAATTATCCCAGGCCCAGGTAACAGAGAGAATCTGAGCTGAAATTTGAACCCAGGGCCATCTGATTCCAAATTTTATCTTGTCCTAGTAATCCATTATAATCAATAATGCTCCTTTCTGTGCTACTGTGCTGTTCTGTGAACACAGTTAATCAGTAGTTGGCTGGGTTTGTTACAGTGAGTCCTTCCTCCATGACTTGGGGTCTTTGGTTGAGGAGACAGAGGCTGCAAGGAGATTTACCACTCCCCTCATTTGGTCAGCAATCACATCAATCATTCACCCTGATATTATAAGAAGCGATTTCCTCGCCATCAGTTGAAATTTGGTACTTGCCTTTATCTTAAATATATCTTCCAATAAGGAAAACATTTTTCTTATCTTTCCTTGGAAGCTTAATCTATAATAATAAAAGGGTAATGTGCTAATTAGACTGGACATCTTCTGGATGTCATTCCGGACATCCTTCCTGATGAAGCCAGGGGGTGGAGGAAACCAGCTTGGTCCCGATGCCTATGGGCAGCCCAAGGGAAGCAGCCTGGGTTCTGGGTGCCAGAAGGCAGCTGGTGTTCGCAGCCAGGAGAAGTAAGGCCTACTCTTGCATGAATTTTCATGCATCGGGCCTCTAGTATTTATATAATCGACTTTACCTCCAACTATTGAAGACTGTTCATTAACAAAGCAAAGATATTTTGCATTTATATAAGAGATTCTAACCAATCTGGCATCAGAGTAGTAAGAAGGGTATTTGATGCCTGGGAAGGGATGGATGAGAATATTGGTGAGGAGTACAGTTTCCAGCTACTCACCATTATAATAGAGATTTCTCCTTCCCCTTCTTATTCTTGGGGGTCTCTGAAGTTAGACTCAAATAATAATTTAACATGTCTCAACTGTCACTTCACTGTATAATGGCTGGAAGAGGGAGATACAGGGCGTCTGGGAAGAGAGACAGGAAAATAAATGTTATCTATTCCTTTGGTAGTCAACCAGATATATCATGGAGCCTATTTTATTCACATAGTTACATTGTCCAAAGGTAAAGGTGATGTTTGTTTTATTTTGTTGTTGCATCCTAAGGTTAGCCCAGGGCCTAATGTGTAGTAGGTGCCAAACAAATGTGTTAAATAAATGAACATGATAAGGCAGGTCAATAGGGAAGATGATTAGGGGAAACCTAGGCCATCACTAGATTAAATGTAAATTAGCAATTTAAATCTACCGGAAACATATAATATCAGCTCCTTGAGAGCCGGTACCATGTTTTAATCATCTTTGTGTTCCCTAGGATTCGGTCTTGTATAATAAGGGCTCAACCATTTGTGTGGAATTGAATCATTTTTAGGGATTCCAATGATTGTGTAGTAAAACCATTCTAGAAGATAATAGGTTGGAAAGATTAAAAAAAATGGTTTAAGTGATTTGCAGGTGATAATGTAAGGACATAACAATCATCATAATTAGACTTGGTGGTGCTGGAAGGCAAGGATGTTCCTGGGAAGGAATGACGCTAGCGCTGGAGGGACTGTAACAAGTGGTCCAGGGAAAGGCTGTGATGACTGATTCCTTTCTCTGCTGCTCCATGGGGCCAGAGTGAGTCCATTCACATAGGCACTTTAGGGGAAGTGAGTCCCCAACACTCCATTCAGTCTTGTTTCCATCATGTCCTCGTTGTCAAAAATATCACAACTATTACTGATCCAATTATTTTTTTTCTATTTGCATTACAGTCACTTCCTGGGCACACAGCTCTTGGATGAATTCCAGAGTCTTCCCCTTCTAAACCCAGTACCACATCCCTCTTCTTCTGCAATGATAACCTCTCCAAAGGGGTGGAAGGGGCGCCTTTCACTAGATCATAACTCCTCCCCTTGCTCTCTCCTAAAGATGGCCATGCTCAATGATTCCAAGGTTATTCTCCTTTCTACCCCGTGATTGCCATCACTGACAACTTCTACTAACAAGGAGAAAAACATACTTTTTCATCTTCAGTGGGACATCTCCTCTGGCTAAGAGGGCATCTCACTATGTAAGAATTCCAGCAGTTGGAGAAGAGAGGATTCAGTGATGCTTCATAGATGTGTGGTAGTGGTGTCAACCTCGATGTTGACTCAAAGTTGTCATGGATAAGAATAAATGGATGACTTTCATTTGGGGTGGGGGGGGGCGGTGAGTTTGGCTCCTTTAAAGTCTGGAAGGAGCCGTATCCTACATAGATGAATAAGACAGACAGGAAATATTCTGGAATGGAGCAAGAATGTGGGAAACATTTGGATGAGAACACAGACGAAAGAAATGCAGAGCTTTAAAGTCCTCATTGAAGATGTGGGAAAATAACAATCCTTAACATGATCCACCCAGCATTTTTCTTAGTTCTTTACATATATAGGGTGATCCCCAAAAATGTATATATGCTTTCATTTATAATTATTCATTCCAATGGGTTAAATCTGAAAAGAAAGAAACATCAATTGAGCTGTTAAGCATGTATACATTTTTGGGGACACCCTGTATTACTCCATATAATCTTCAAAACAAGTCTCTGAGGTAGATACTAGTATTTTCTCTACATAATAGGACACCAAAGCACAAAAGTATGGAGTAATTTTCCCAGGGCCACATGCAACTAAGTGGTAAAGAGAGCTGCAATTCCACGCTGAAGTTCAGTTCTCTGCTAACATTTATTCAATACTAACTATGCACGAGGTAGGATGCTTTAGTCTAGCTCTGTGGTGACCCTGGGAGACCTAAAGAGCTGCAAGTGACAGAAAAACATATCCTGTCACAGCCCCTTCGGTTGCCAACATGTAGATTATTTACATTGCGGGTTGATTTGCTTTGTGATTTGTACTGCACAGTCGTCAAGCCCTGGGTTTTCGTTACACATATTGTTCCCACAAAATATTTGTACGTAGACATTGGAAGTGTGTATATGTTGTGGTATTTATGTACTTAAACACAATTTACTAAACAGTCTTCAAGATCATGCCTCGCTCTTATCTCTAGTAGTTAGCATGGTTTCCATTATGTTTCTCCAAGGAAACAAGCCAGTCCTCCCACTTTACAGGCAGTGAAAGTGGCTTGGAGGAGGTCAATGGCTTGAGCAAGGTCACAGGTCAAGTTAGCGGCATTTGGCTTCAATCAGGATCAATAACCTCCGTTCCTCCAACCTGATCCTTCGAGGGTCGGCCTGTCCTGGGGCTTGGGACACATTCCAAATTGGGTAATCTGGTGCACGCTGCCTGTCTGAAATTCCCCTTGTGGTTTTGCTCACATCTGGTGTTTTTCACTTCTCTTTCTAAACACGTGCTTTGATCCCTACTGCTGCTACAGCAGAAAGATGTCCATGGTTCCAAGGAGCACAGCTAACTTAGTGAGAGGTGAAAGATCCTCCTCTCGACGGGACTTCTAAAAATAAACAGTATCAGAGCCTCGCCTTGTCATGCTTGACACACTTCCCGGAAACCCCCAGATTTAGAGACATCTATCCAGCCTCGCTACAGCCCCCAAACCCCTAATGGGCCTGGACTGCAGCCCCCTCTCCCAAC
The DNA here is from genome assembly GCA_011751065.1 of Lasiurus cinereus. Taxonomy (NCBI): domain Eukaryota; kingdom Metazoa; phylum Chordata; class Mammalia; order Chiroptera; family Vespertilionidae; genus Lasiurus; species Lasiurus cinereus. The sequence goes on from JAAGEH010000027.1 coordinate 1,329,613, forward strand.
CTCAGCTCCTCTCAAATGCTCAACAGGTTTGAAATCTTGTGCCATTGCTTCCGCTTTGATTCTCAGAGCACACAGGATGGCCAGTGGTTAAATGTCTTCCATAAGAATTCTTTGGACAGAATTCTCTCTCACACATTGAGCTGAGAACCAAGTATATTCAATGCCAGAAAAAACTTATCTACCACTAGCTTTCTTGTTGTATTTATTTTATCAAACTTTGATATTCAGTCTGCCCCTTTCCTTATCTTAGTAAGTCTGTTTCTTAATTATGTAAGTACTAGAGGCCTGATGTATGAAATTCGTACAAGAGGAGGCCTTCCTTCCCCCGACAGCTGGCAACGGCTTCCCTCTGGCATCTGGGACCCTGGCTTTGTCCAGAAGGACATCCGTTCTAATTAGCATATTATGGTTTTATTATTATAGATTTTTTTCATTATAATAAAATATTTTAGGGAAAGAGAGAATAAGAAAAGCTACCACAATTCTGGTACTCTACATGGCCATTCTTAATTATGTGGTTTGTTGTCTTCTGGGCTTATTTTCCTCGTATGCATGTGAGTATATTTTCTGTTGGTTCATTTATTTTTACATAGTCAGAATCATAATTTACATGCAATTTTTATATGCTCTTTTTTTCACTATTAACATTATATTGCAAATGTTTTCCCATGTTGCTACAGAATCTTGCAGATATAAAGGAAAGGAGAAATGCATGTTTTGGCAAAAGGATTAGGCAAAAGCCATCAGTGACCCCCAATAAAAGAACAGATTGTGACAGGCATTTGTGGGGACCCAGACCTTCCCCAAATTGCTGGGATTTTGGATGGGAATATAGAAGACATAGCTAAGTACAAAGAAGTAAAACAACCCCTAATTTTTGAAAAGCAAAGATTAACTTGAAGTCACAAATGGCTAAACTCAAGATTCAAAACAATGAATCCTCCCTGTTGAGATAAGTCAGCAGCCAGGCTGAAGGTTTGGGAAGTATCTACCTAAATAGTCTCCAGAAAAGAACATCTTCTCCCAGATATGGCCCAAAAGAGGAATGTTTGGAAAACACCTCTCCTTGGGAAAAAACATCTTCCCAGGGGCTGTGGAAAGTGAGAAGTAAGTTACGTTGTTCACTCCATTTCCAGAAGACTTTCAGAGAAGACACGAGGAGGGAGGGCATGCTTCATATACGAGGGATTGTTTGCTTCCTGGGAGTGTTTTCTACTTTATCTTGGTCCCTCTTTCTCTTCCAGTTGCCCGACAGACAACCCCAAATGGATTAAGTCCAATCTAAGACATATTATCCCAAATGGATTAAGCCATCCTCCTTCCACCAATCTTCCTCCAGCCAACCTTTCTTTTCTTTTTTATAATATAGATTTTATTGATTTTTTTTACAGAGTGGAAGGGAGAGAGATAGAGAGTTAGAAACATCAATGAGAGAGAGAGACATCCATCAGCTGCCTCCTGCACGCTCCCCACTGGGGATATGCCCACAACCAAGGTACATGCCCTTGACTGGAACCGAACCTGGGACCTTTCAGTCTGCAGGCCGACGCTCTGTCCACTGAGCCAAACTGGTTTCGTCTCCAGCCAACCTTTCAATCTAACCCCTCTTGCTTATCTTTGCCGACCTTCCCAAACCCAAGGGGCCTAGCCAGCTCCCTCCTGCCATTTCACTTCCCACCTTCAGCCTCACCACGCAGAGGCCAGGGCTGAGCAGCCCTGGAGAAGCCTTCATTTAAGAACCGAGTGCCCCCTGAATGATGAATGCCCAGTTTTACTTCTTCGTAGCTGCTCTCCCGACTCTCAGGACACTAGCTGACCTACTATGTGTCAGGCACTTTACTCCTTCTAAGAATGCTGAAAGATTGGTATGGCTCTTCTCAAATCACAGCCGAGAAAGCTGGAGCCATGTCTATGTCATAATACATAATACTTTAGAGATGGAAGAGAAGTCAGAAAATACCCAGAAGTGCAGAAAAAATGTACAAAGCAACATCACCCATCATCCATCCTGCCAAAAGAACCACTGTTGACTTATTTGTAAACTGTTATTTCCTTTTAGTTGTGTGTGTGTGAGAGAGAGAGAGGCGGTGGGAAGAGGGGAGAGAGAGCAGCATATTCATGACACAGATGGGTTTGGGATGATACTATTTCTATTAGTTCACTAGGCGGGTACAAGAATGCACCACAAATGGAGTGGCTTAAACAACAGGAACTTATTGTCTCGGGGTCCTGGAGGCTGGATGTGTAAGATCAGGGTGTTGGCAGGGTTGGTTCCTGCTGAGGGCTGTGAGAGAATGTCAGGCCTCTGCCCTAGCTTCTAGTGGTTTTCTGGCAATCTTTGTTTTTCCTTGGCTTCTGTTGTGTCAGTCCAGTCTGTGCCTTTATCTTCACTCCCGTGCATTTCTGTATCTCCACACAGCATTCTTCTTTTTTTTAGAGAGAGGGAAGGAGAGAGAGAGAGAAATAACAATGTGAGGGTAGCCACCTCCTGCATGTGCCCCACTTGGAGGTCAAACCCAAAACCCAGCATGTGTCCTGCCTAAGAATCAAACCCACAATCTTTTGGTGTATGGAATGATGTTCTAACCACTGAGAACACTGGCCAGACCCACATGGCATTCTTTTGATAAAAACAACAGTTATATTGACCCACCCTACTCCAGGATGACCTCATGTTAACTTGAACAATTACATATATGATAACCCTATTTCCAAATAAGAGCACAAAATACCACGGGCAGGACTTCAACATGTAAATTGGGTGGGGGAAGAGAGTCACAATTCAACCCATAGCAACTACCTATACAGTATTTCAGCTTACATTTCTTTTTTCTTCATTTACCATTCTAGAGTGAACCTTTTCCAGGACAGGCACATTCTGTCAGGAAGAGGTTCTGGAATGTGCTGGGGCCATCTGTGGGCAGGGAGAGAAGGCTGAGTAGACCCCTCATGAGGAGCAACCCAAGGTCCTGTGTGGAGGGAGAGGCAGGAAGTGAGTGATCAGAGGCACAGAACCAGCAGGGACAGTGTCCTACTGCTGCCTAGTGTCACGATGGTCTACCTCGAAGATTCTCTAACATATGATAGAACAGGAAAGCTGCCAGAACTGCCCAGTGTCTTCCATGACTGGTCCCCCCACCCACGTACCCTCATTTAGCTTGGAAGAGATCCTGGAGGGAAGATGCAAGAGAAACCATAGAAACCAGACACGAGGGAGCGAGGGAAGTTCTGGAAGGCGAACATAGAATTGTTAACTCTGAAGCACTAGAGTATGATCATTAAGAAGTCCTACATCGAGTTGGAGAAATGCATTTTCAAATTCTAGCTCTCACGCTCAATTTTTTTGGGGTGATCTTGGGTATTACTACTCAGTCTCTCTATGCTTCCATTTTCCCCTGGTAACAGTACTTATTCATAGAGTTATTGTGAAAATAAAAACAAGGTGATATATGTAAAGGTTTGGCATGAAGAAAGCACTTCATTCATTCAGTCAGTCAGTCACTCATTTAACACATACTTGGATTTACTGTTTCAGGGATTGTGCTGACCCTCTGAATCCACAATGATCAAGAAAACTGACAAGGTTCCTATCCTCCTGCAACTTACACTCCGAATAAAAGGTAGATATTGAAGCAAATAAATCTACAACTAAAGCCCGTGATTATAAACTGTGTAAAAATTTTGAAGATAAAAACCTAATTTCTAAGATGGCGGGTGGGAAATTTTAGCTTGTGGGGGTGGAGAGGGGAGGCACTGAGGGAGGGGCACTCTGAGGAAGTGATAGTAAACCAAGACCCGAAAGTCAAGTTGGAAACAGCCTTGACGGAGGGGGTAGGGAGGGGAGGCAGGCCCAGGTAGAAGGAACAAAGCCTCAGGCAGTAAAAGCTGGGTTCCTTAGGAAGTGAAAGAAACATCAGTGTGACTAGAGTGTGTGTGTGTGTGTGTGTGTGTGTGTGTGTGTGTGTGTGTAGAAGGGGATTCAGAGAGACCCTGAGGAGAGGTTTTGAAAAGTCAAGACTTAGGCCAGAACCGGTTTGGCTCAGTGGATAGAGTGTCAGCCTGTGGACTGAAAGGTCCCAGGTTCGATTTCGGTCGGGTGCATGTACCTTGGTTGCGGGCACATCTCCAGTGTGGGGTGTGCAGGAGGCAGCTGATCGATGTCTCTCTCATCGATGTTTCTGACTTTCTATCCTGCTCCCTTCCTCTCTGTAAAAAAATCAATAAAATATATTTAAAAATAAATAAATAAAATAGAAGTCAAGACTTAGGTTGAGGAGGAGGAGGACTAAGCAGGACCAGGGGATTCAGCAAGTAAGAAATCCTTTGCCCTGTGCGGTAGCAGGTCAGAGTGGAAGCTAGATGGCCCGGGGTGAAGAAGTAGCATGTGGTGAGGAAGTGAAGGTGGAGAAGGAAGTTAGCGTAGATTCTTTTCAGATGTATTGTGACAAAGGAAAAGAGAAAGTTGGGTTGATAGCTAACAGGAGGATTTCTTATTTATTTTTAGTGTAGGTGGGGGGATTTTTGAGGATTTTCTAGGTTGAGGAGAAGGATCCAGTGGCTAGAGGTTGAAGACAGGAAGAGAAGGTGGAACTGAGATAGCTTTCAGAAGCCCCATTCCCGTGGATATGTTGCCTGCAATCAGAAGGTAGAATCCTGTCTAGATGGAACCGCAGACCTAAATGATATGATTTCAATGAAAGATATGGTTGATCAAAACTCTGCAAAGGGGAAAGGGATTAAGAAGTACAAATTGCCAGTTATAAAGATAGTCATGGGATGTACGCTATAATTGTCAATAATACTGTAATAACTATGTATTATGCCAGGTGGGTATTAGACTTATTGGGGTAATCATCTTGTAAGTTTTATAAATGCCTAATCACAATGTTATATACCTGAAACTAATATAATAGTATATGTCAACTCTACTTGAAAAACATTTTAGATTAAGAGATCTGTACATACCATTGCCATATATTTTTAAAAATCAAAAGAATCATAGTTTTAAACTCTGGATTTTAAGGCAATTGGCATTTAAAGTAAAATTTTAAGAAATTTATATACAGACACAATTAAGAATTTATGTCAGCCCCGGTTAGCATGGCTCTGTGGTTGAGCATTGACCCATTAACCAGGAGGTCACAGTTCAAATCCTGGTCAGGGAACATACCCAGGTTTTGGGCTCAATCCCTGGTGGGGAACATGTGGGAGGCAGCTGATTGATGATTCTCTCTCATTATTGATGTTTCTGTCTCTCCCTGATCTCTCCTTGCTCTGAAATTAATAAAAAGAAATTTCTTTAAAAGTGTATTTAAAAATATATTTTTAAAAATAATTTATTCCTCTGACACTTTAGCTCTAGTTATAATACCCTTCGTGTAATCCAGCTTTATTTTAGAATTTGATAAAAGTCTTTCTTGGCATTTACCTTGGATCATTTCCTTGGGCCCAAACACTCTCAGGACAGCCCCAGATTTCTGGCCAATTTGGCATCAACAGCTCTTAGAGATTTTTTAAGTCTTAATTGCCCATTGCCCATAATTTTTTTTTCTGCCTCAAAAGGCGATGAAAAGGCAACAGCTCTGCTGGGTTGATGGAATCAAAGAACAAGAAAGTTTCCCTTTACCTTCCCAGCTCCCTTATCAGCGAGGAATGGTGATCATTCCACCTACCTCCTCCTTTTTTTATACAGCAGGAGAAAAAAGGTAAATTACTGCTTTTATTTAGTTATTTATATAACAATTAAACATGCACATAGTTTCAAGAATATAGTAGTTTTATATTACTTAATGTTCCAGCCCCTCCCATTTCTCATTCCTTTAAAACCACTTCCAATCCTTTAATTAATGCCCTACCCTTTCTTATGTATCACCATCTAAAACAGCCACTTCCCCCAAAACCGGTTTGGCTCAGTGGATAGAGCGTCGGCCTGCGGACTGGGGGGTCCTGGGTTCTATTCTGGTCAGGGGCATGTACCTTGGTTGGGGATGCATCCCCAGTGGGGGATGTGTGGGAGGCGGCTGATTGTTGTTTCTCCCTCATCAATGTTTTTAGCTCTCTGTCTCTCTCCCTTCCTCTCTGTGAAAAATCAATAAAGTATTAAAAAAGAAAAAGAAATTTAAAAATAAAACAGCTACTTCCTAAAATGTATCAGCTTTCCACTGTGGAAAATGGAGATTTGGCTTCCACCCCTCTCATACCACACACACACACACACACACACACACACACATATATGTTTTCTGGCTTATATACATGTATCATCATTAGATTGATACTCACTGTTTAAGTTATTTTGACCAAATAAATACCATTCACATCTGTGTGGTATAATAAATTATGATCACTTTCCTGAATAACATTTTGCTTTCTCTGGAGTTAATAATTGTGTCATTTTTCATTTGCTTAGATTTTCCTCTGCGTGTGTCACTAATTAAATCCCTACCTGTCTCTCCTTCTGATCTGTTCCTATCTGGGCTAATTGATCTCTAGGCTTGCTGTTGAAGGGAAACAACGTTTTGCCATTCTAAAGCTCCCTTTGGGACATTCATTTTAAGCTGTTTATTAAGAAATAAGACTTGCCTAACCGGTGTTGCTCAGTGGTTGAGCATGGATCTCTGAACTAGGGAAGTCAGGGTTCAATTCTTGGTCAAGGCATATGCCTGGGTTGTCCCATTAGGGAGCGTGTAGAAGGCAGCAGATTGATGATTTTCATCATTGATGTTTCTATCTCTGTCTCCCTCTCCCTTCCTCTCTGAAACCAATAAGTATATATTTTTAAAAGGAAAAAAAGAAACAAAGCTCAGAAGAAACCTTTGACCCTCCACTTGTTTCAGACCCAAGAGTTTCAGGCAGAAAACCTGCTTTAGGAGAGACCCTTAGCTTAATCACATTAAGCATCTCCACCCTAGCCTTAGTCAGGAAGACTCCAAGCCTGTTAGCTAGACACCCAGGTCCCATTGTTTCTGGGTTGCCTAGGAGAATTTTCCTGCCATATATGCTTCTCAACTACTTGTAAACTGCTCACTCTCACTTCTTTTTTTTTCCTACTCATTTATTTATATTTTTAATTGTTTAAAGTATTACAAATAGTAGTACATATGTCTCCTTCCCCCCCACCATTGACCTACCCCCAGCCTCCAGTACCCCTCAGTACATGTCCTCAGCAGCCTCCCCCGCCCCCGACCTAGTGTCTTTTATCCATTGGTTGTGCTTATATACATGCATACAAGTCCTTCGGTTGATCTCTTACAGCCCCTCCCCCATCCCAACCTCTCCTGCCTTCCCACTGTAGTTTGACAGTTTGTTCAATGCTCCTTTGCCTCTGTATCTATTCTCCAACCCCCCCACTCCCACCCGATTCTTTTCTTTAAAAAAATCTTGCCTCTGCAAACTAGAAATAAACCTATAAGAACAAAAAAATGTTTGAGTCCCAATTTCAATGTCTAATAGCTTTGAGTCCTATTTTCAATGTCAAACAGTTCCTTATGTGTACACGTCAGCAATGGTATCTGGATGGTGGACAAATGGTGGCAATGCCGGTCCAACCCTCTCTGGTTTGGTCCTAGGCATCCTGTAGCGATGCACAGCTGCTGACTGTTCGTATGGCAAGGCATCATCAGCGTCTTCCATCTCTGGACTGTTTCTCCTCTTGTCTTCCTGGTTGGAGCAGACCTGTCAGTTCCTCTCTGTTGCAGGAGTCCACATGGTCCTTGAGTTATTTTCTGAAAGTATATAAACATATTCTCGACCAAAAGTTAATAAAGGAATCTTTTCTATAAATTTGACTTGGGGTCCTTTTTATTTTTGCCCCAAATTATTTTCCTTTGGCTTATTTTGACACCATGTGTGTTTTTCATGGGAGTCTTGCTGTTAGCATGACAAATGAAAATTAATTTTCTAAAGTAAAACTTTTCTAGATGTAATTTATTTACAGGATATTTTCCCCTATGTGATATTACCCTACTATCCCCTCCCTTTTTTTGATTAATGGAGGCTTTTGTAAATTTTTTAATGCAGTCTTGATAACTTTAAATTTTAATTTTTTGCACAAAAATGTGACTACTTTAGGTTCATTGCATGTTAAGCAATTTTACCGTGAGATGAACTACCAATAGAAATTTTAGTTGATACTTTAGAAACAGCTTTTTGTCCAGTACAATTAAATTTTCTTGAATATTCATGTATTTCAATTAGCCAATTTAAATTACTCTGAAAACTTGATTACTATTTTACTGTCAAATTCAATACTCTACCAACAATCTTAGTTTACCGTGTAAATATTAGTGGATAGGATTATTTGCATTCTTGAGTAGGCCCTGAGCATTCCTGGTGCTAGACTGAATTTAGATATAGGACAGCTGCTGTCGGCCAAGTCTCTGTCTGTTACCGGGGTCCCAAACTGGTCTGGGCTTGGGAAACGAAGCAGCTATGGGGGCAGGAGACCTCCCTCAGAAGGGGTGAAGGTTCAGGCCCCTGCAAGGTTGGAGGGGGGGTGAGGGTCTGTGCCCACCTCTGTTGACCGCCAAGTTGTCTCCTGATGGCCCCATCAAATACCCCATCTCCCTCCTCCCCTTTTTTTTCCTTTGTCCAAAATGTCTTATATACTCAATGTTGAATCACTGTCTTTGGAATTTTCATGCATATGTGAATTCTCCATGCACACATATTAAGATTTGATTTTTTCCCCTTTTAATCTCTCTGTGTCAATTCCACACAGTACAGCTGTCACCTTGGAATTTCCCTTCATCACATCCTGGGGATTCCCTTCACTTGTTGTGTTGACTAATCCGGTTCTTGCATTCTACCTCTTCCTTGTTCTTGGTTCACTCCATCATTTTGGTGGAGCACATCCTTCAGTAATTTTCTAAGAAAGAGTAAATTTCTAGGAAGATATAACAGATGCCATCCATGCCCTGTCCATAATCTCTTGGCACCTGTGCATTCTAAATTACCAGCATAAATGTCTCTTTGCCTGAAGGCTTTTTCTGGCCACTGAAAGTTTGTCCAGAAAATCTTAGGGAATTAACCCCCTTCTCCCTGGGAGCAGCTGTTACCCAATGACTGATAAGAGTTAGTAGCTAAATACCCCCGTTTCCTCAGCCCTGACTGGGGATAACTTTGAGGCACAGTTTCGACACTGGTCTCCAGAATTCCCCAAAGGAATCAAGTCCCAGTTGTTCACAGTAACTTGCTGGGTTTATTGGTTTCCTTGTTTCACTTCCCATTGCCTTCCAGGTGTTTCCTGGAATCATCTCCCAAATAAACTACGTGAGCTCTTATATCTATGATCCATATCTTATCTTTATACTTTACTCTCTATTTTCCAGATCTTCTACTGACTTTATTTTTTATTTTTTTCAATCATATCTACATTTCTAAGGGCCTCTTTTTTAGTTCCCTAAAGGTTTATTTTTTTAAAAAATAGTATTCTGTTTTTATTTTATGTGTGTACAATTCCTTTTGATCTCTATGAGGCTATGAATAATTTTTTTCCTTTTCTCTCAGAGATGCTACTGTTGTCAGAGAAAACTTTTATCATCTTCTGGTTAATGCCAGGGTTGCACTATCTACATAAGGAGAGAAGGCAGGGGGTCTTTAGGTAATCTTTTCTTTTTCCTGTATGTTGTCCTTTCACACAACTCTGCCTGGTCCTTTCTCTGTCTTTCTTTCCCACCAGAAGAAAAACCTTTTTGCTTTGGGCTTCGTGGGGCAGGGACAGTCCACCTGAGAGTAGCAAGGGGAACTGGGGGGTCTGAGGATCTCGATGCCTCTTGAACGGACTTTCAATTCATCCTACTGTTTTTAACCACCACTTGACTCACAAAATATTCACAAAGTACCTGCCTGGGGCCACCAATGGCAGAGCACAGGGTGGATTCTGAAATGTAAAGTGAGTTGCTTGAGCTTTCTCATCTGCGGGCTGAGAATGCTGCTTTCCCAGGCCTCTTGAGAAACTCTGGAAACAGACACAGGAGATTGGTAACAGCACTTACTTATGGGCAGGCAGAAGGTGGGACCTGGGCCAATGGGAGACACGGATGAGGGATACTTTTGTTCTGTGCCTTTTTTACTTTTTTTTTAGAACCATGTGAATGTATTACTTCATCAAACATTAACTTTCGGTCAAGCCCTAGGAGGGAGTGGAGCATAATGCATGTGTTTAATCTGTGGCCCTTAACTAGAAATCTCAAGTGTTGTTTTCTAAGTTAGCAGCTGCAATGTTGAGACCATGAGAAGCTTCCCAAGCAAAAGCCATTCTAAGCAAATTCAGAAACCATAAGCAAAAATATGGACAAATTTAACTCTATAAAAATGCAAGATTTCTGTGAGTAAAAAAAAGCAAAAAGAAAAGGAAAAAAAAAAAAGGACACCAAAAACAAATGGGAAAGATATTTCCAACTAATAGAAAAAGGGCTGCTTTCCTTAAAATATGGAGTTCTTGTAAAAGAATTAAAAACAGATCAAAGTCTAATAGAAAACAATAGGCAAAGGACATAAATAGAATACATGGGTAAATCAATACAAATGGCTTTTTTTATTTTTAAATTTTAAAGCCACTTTTTATTATAAAGTAAAAAAAAATACAACAAAAAATATACAGACAAACCAACAAAACAAATGTTATATAGTAAGCACACTTTTAATCGTCACCCAAAACAAGAAACAGAACTTGGTCAGCCATGTCAGAAGCTTTCCATGTGCTCTGTGGTGATCATAACTGCCTCCCTTCCCCTAAAAGTAATCACCATACTGACTTCAGTAGAAATCACTTCCTTCTAATGTTGAGGTTTTACCAACTAAGTGGCATCCCTGACTACTATGGTTTAGTTGTGTCCAACAAATGGCTTTTAAATATAAAAAAAACACTCTCAACCTCACTCATGGTTTTAAGAATGAGCATTCAGCCGAAACCGGTTTGGCTCAGTGGGTGGAGCGTCAGCCTGCAGACTGAAAGGTCCCAGGTTTGATTCCGGTTAAGGGCATGTACCTTGGTTGTGGGCACATCCCCAGTAGGGGGCGTGCAAGAGGCAGATGATCGATGTCTCTCTCTCATCGTTGTTTCTAACTCTCTATCCCCCTCCCTTCCTCTCTGTAAAAAAAATCAAAAAAATTTATTAAAAAAAAAAAAGAATGACCAGTCAGGGAGAAACCAAGATGGTGGCATCGGTGAACACCTAAACTGCTGCCTCGCACAACAATTTCAAAACTACAGCTAAAAGATAGAACGGACATCATCCAGAACCACAGGAAAGCTGGCTGAGTGGAAATTCTACAACTAGAAGGAAAGAGAGGGTCTCACAGAGACTCAGAGGAGCGGCAAAAAGCTGAGGTACAGAGACGCACATGGAGAGGACAGGTGGCAGAGTGCCTGGCTGGCTTCCTCTTGTGGGAAGGAGACAGAAATTCCCAACTGCACTGAATCCCATATCTGACTGCACTGAACCCTAGTTCTGGGCGAGACTCCTATGGGGGGAGTCTGGACTGTTGTGAAAAGGGAGGAATGCATGGAAACTTAGGGGAGCCACAAAAGACAGAGATCTGGAGGCGCATGAGCGTGAGTATGTACACAGAGGGCTGACTGCTGATTGTGCCGCTAACTTTCTCTGGTGGGAGGGAGACACAACCTCCCAACTGTGTAATCCACTTCTGACTGCACTGAACCCCAGTTTTGGGCGAGACCCTGGGTACCCAGACTCATACAGGTCCCCAGAGCGCACAGAAACTCAAGGGAACCAGAAAGGCAGAGGTCTGAAGGCACGAGCACACAAAAAGGGCTGCAGCGATTACCAAGGAACACTGAGACCCAGGGTCCTTAAGGGCAGGGCTGATAGGAAGCCAAGGCTGTCTGTTCTGCCCTGAGACTCCACCCCATCCAAGCAAAGCACAGAGATTGTTGCAATTTTGCAAGTCTTGTATTATAAAGCCAACTCCAGCACAGAAGTTCTCCCAGTGTAGACACAGCTGATCCTCACAGCCAATTGGCCTGGAAGTCAATTACCCCCAGTGATACCAACAACCATCAAGGCTTAACTACAACAAGGCTGTACAAACAGTCCATAAAGGGGTGCACCAAGAGAGTCCACCTCAGCTAACTGGGCCATATAGAACACCTAGCACACAAAGCTACTCTAACAACTCAGGGAAGTAGCGAAAATGTGGAGACAAAGGAACAGATCACAAACGAAAGAAATGGAGGAAAGCAAATGACCGGATATAGAGTTCAAAACCACAGTTATATTGTTTTTCAAGAATTTCCTAGAAAAAATGGATAAATTTAGCAAGATCCAAGAAGAGATGAAAAAGGACCAACTAGAAATTAAACATACACTGACTGAAATAAAAAATATTATACAAAGACCTAACAGCAGACTAGAAGATTGCAAGAATCAAGTCAAAGATTTGAAATACAAAGAAGCAGAAAACACTCAATTGGAAAAGGAAAAAGAAAAAAGAATCTAAAAATTTGAAGATAGTGTAAGGAGCCTCTGAGACAACTTCAAGCATATCAACATCAGAATTATGGGGGTACCAGAAGAAGAGAGAGAGCAAGATACTGAAAACCTATTTGAAGAAATAATAACTGAAAACTTGCCCCACCTGGTGAAAGAAATAGACTTATAAGTCCAGGAAGTGCACAGAACCCCAAACAAAAGGAATCCCAAGAGGACCACACCAAGACTCATCATAATTAAAATATCAAGAGCAAAAGACAAAGAGAATATTAAAAGCAGCAAGAGAAAAACAGTTCATTACCTACAAGGGAGCACCCATACGATTGTCAGCTGATTTGTCAACAGAAACTATGCAGGCCAGATGGGAGTGGCAAGAAATATTCAACGTGATGAATAGCAAGATCCTACAACCAAGATTATTCTACCCAGCAAAGCTATCATTCAGAATTGAAGGGCAGATAAAGAGCTCACAAGTAAGAAAAAGCTAAAGGAGTTCTTCAACACCAAACCAGTTTTATATGAAATGCTGAAAGGAATTCTTTAAGAAGAGAAAGAAGAAGAAAAAGATAAAGATAAAAATTATGAACACAAATACATATCTATCAAAAAGTAAATGTAAAAAGCTAGTGAATTAAAAATCTGATGAGCAGAATAAACTAGTGAATATAATAGAATCAGGGGCATAGAAAGGGAGTGGACTGACAATTCTCAAGGGGAAAGAGGTGGGGAGGGTGCAGGGAGAGACTGGACAAAAATCATATACCTATGGATGAGGATAATGCAGGGGAGGTAAGGGCAGAAGGAGAGGTGGGAGCAAGGTGGAGGGAGCTATTGTGAGGAGGGGAGAGGAACAATTGTAATAATCTGAACAATAAAGATTTATTAAATAAAAACAGAATAAGCATTCAAACAATGAGAAACCATTCTTAACCTATCAGAATGGCAATATTTTAAAAATCTGATAATGTATACTGGTGAGGTAAGGATAATGGGGAGAGAAAATCTAAAACATTTTTTGTGAATTTGAAATTGGGTCAGTTCTTTGTACTTCAGTTTGGTACCAAAGGTCAAAGTTAAAAAGTTATACTTTTTGACCCAGCAACTTGACCACCAGAAATTTATCCTGTGAATATGCTTGCACTTGGGCATTAAAATATATTTAAGACATATCTATATGGATAAACATTATAACCTACTTTGTAGTCATAAAAACTGTAAGCAACCCAACCATTTATAGTAGTACACTGACTGCATATATTGTAGTATATTCATTCTATATACTGTATGGAATACTAAGCAGCCATTAAAAAGAATGAGGTACCTTTATTTTTTTATTTTTTTAAATATATTTTATTGATTTTTCACAGAGAGGAAGAGAGAGGGATAGAAAGTCAGAAACATCGATGAGAGAGAGACATATATAAGCCACCTCCTGCACACCCCACACTGGAGATGTGCCCGCAAGCAAGGTACATGCCCCCGACCAGAATCGAACCCAGGACCTTTCAGTCCGCAGGCTGACGCTCTATCCACTGAGCCAAACCGGTCTCAGCGAGGTACCTTTAAATTATGTCAACATGTATTGTTTTGTTTAATAGTAAGATATGAAACAAATGTCTATGAATGACCCCATTTCTGTGTTTGGTGGTTTTTCAAGTTTTACATAGATATACAAAGATATACTTACATACACACAGAATATCTCTGGAAGGAGACATAAGAAACTAGCAATTATGGCTACTCCAGAGAGGGGAACTGCGAAAATAAGAGGTCAAGAAAGGGAAGGAGACTTGCTTATTTTTTTCTTAAATTTTTTTAAAGGAGACTTGCTTATTTTTTTCTTTTATCTATTTGGAGTTTATCCTTTTTTTTTCTTTATTGATTAAGGTATTACATATATGTCCTTTTCACTCACCCTCCTGGTGTCTGTGTCCTTTTGAATGTATTCTTATGTAGGGTGTAAGTTGGTGGTCTAGTTTCACTTTTTTTAAAAAAGGTTTTATTTTTGCTGAAGCCGGTTTGGCTCAGTGGATAGAGGGTCGGCCTATGGACCGAAAGGTCCCGGGTTCGATTCTGGTCAAGGGCATGTACCTTGGCTGCGGGCACATCTCCAGTAGGTGGTGTGCAGAAGGCAGCTGATCGATGTCGCTCTCTCATCGATGTTTCTAACTTTCTATCCCTCTCCCTTCCTCTCTGTAGAAAAATCAATAAAATATATTTTTAAAAAAGGTTTTATTTTCATTAATAAAATAGTTTATTTATTAAAAATAAGCAAGCATTATAGAAGATTTGAAAATAAATAGTGAAGTCCCTACCCTCACCTCCACTTTGCTATTCCATAGGAATAATCAATGTTAAAAGGAGGGTAGGTATCTCTAAGCTCTTTTTCTGTGTATATATATATACACACATATTTTTTATATATCTTTCGGGATACAGGTAACATGTGTATAATCTTTTATAACTTGCTGTCTCACTCTCCATGTAAAATGGACATAGCTGAGACTTGAAGTGGCTGCCTGCCAATACGTTACCGACAGGTTGGTAAGCCGTGTAGGGAGACACAGGGTCTGAGGAGGGGATGTCACACTCGTGGAAGGCTTGCGGGTAAGGTGATATTTTGGGTTCAGTGGCCTTCACGGCGCCCCTCCAAGTGTAAATTGCCTTTTGTAGAAAAATACCAACTTCCACATTCAGGACTGCTTCAGAGCAGGAAAGAACATCATCCAGTCCAACCTCAATTGCAGGCAAAGACTGTTTTCCTGGGAGAAGGGGAGGACTTGGTGAGGGGCCTCGCCTAAGATCCCCAGCCGGGGAGAGTGCCAAAGTTGGAACTTCTTTCTCTCAAGACCCTTCAGCTGCTTTGAGAGGAAGAGGAAGAGGAAGGGCAGTGCTCACTTTGAAAATATTCAGTTGCTCAAACCGCACGATTCCTCAGATGACAGGGCTGGTGCCCCGGGCCTGGCTCTGTGCCCAGGAACTCTCCCGTGAGGTTTCACTCTTGCCTGCCGTACACCTCATTAACTGCCATGGACTCATTTTGGGGAACATCAGTCTTGTACTTTTCAATCCTGGGCACTTGGCACTCTTTATTCCTCAAACACAGCTTTATTATTTGCTCGGTTCTTAGCAGAATACTAAACAGGACAGGACAGTATTATATCAGATGGATGATTAAAAAAAGGGGGGGGAGGGGAAGACAACCAAGTTCAGATCGATGCCAAATTAATTTCTTTGGGGAATAGTCATTCAGTCCTAGATAATGAGGCGGGGGGAGGGATACAAATCAGAACAAGATATATCTCTTGCTGTTTAGCAGCTTCCTGTCGAACTACCTCCAAACTCTTCTCATCATTACACTCCATCAAAAAATTCCTTTAGTATGGCCCTAACCAGTTTTTGCTCAGTGGATATAGCATTGGCCTGTGGACTGAAGGATCCTGTGTTCAATTCCGGTCAACAGCACGTACTGAGGTTGTAGGGGCCCTGGTCGGGTCATGTGCAGAAGGCAACCAATCAATGTGTTTCTCTCACATAGATATTTCTCTCTGTCTTCCCTCTCTCTTCCACTCTCTAAAAATCAATGGAAAAATACCCTCAGGTGAGGATTTAAAAAAAATTTTTTTGCATGCACTCCGAACAATTGCATACTTATTATAAATTATTTGTGCTCTATTGTACTAATTTTTAGGTATTGGTAAAGCCTAACTTTCCTAATATTTTAGTATCTATAATAATAAAAGCATAATGTGCTGATTAGACCAGAAAGCCAAATGACCTTCCAGACGTCATTCTGGATGAAGCTGCCACGGTGTGGGCTGAGGCTGAGGCAGTTAGAGGCGATCAGGCAGGCAGCAAGTAGTTAGGGGCAATCAAGCAGGCAAGCGAGTGGTTAGGGGCAATCAGGCAAACAAACAAGTGGTTAAGGGTGATCAGATAGGCAGGTGAGCCATTAGGGGCGATCAAGCAGGCAGGCAGAGTAGTTGGGGTAATCAGGCAGGCAGGCAGGTGGTCAGTTAGGAGCCAGCAGTCCCAGATTGTGAGAGGGATGCCCAACTGCTGGTTTAAACTGACAGTTGGACATCCTTCAAGGGGTCCCGGATTGTAAGAGGGTACAGGCCTGGCTGAGGGACCCCCCTGACACACACTGAATTTTGTGCACCGGGCCTCTTGTAAAGAATAAAAAGAAATAAGTGTTCACATATTTTTCTTCCCACCCCTCAGTGTATCATCTTGGGTACCCCACTTTGGAGCCCATTGTTCCAACAGGGAAATCAGATGGAAACCCCAAAATACTATGACCCAAGAGAGAGTGAAAAAGGCTGTAATGTCAGGGTAAGCAAAATATTCTTCGAGCATCAAGGAAGCATTGCCAACGGAAAGGGAAGCTGAGAAAATGAAAGGACTTCCTGAAAGGATTAGGGCCAGGCTTCATTTCCTAGGCTGGTGTCCGTGCAGAGACTGCCTTATACAAAGCCAGCAATAGCTGAAACCAGTTTGGCTCAGTGGATAGAGCATCAGCCTTCGGTTCCAGGTTCGATTCCGGTCAAGGGCATGTACCTTGCTTGCAGGCACATCCCCAGTAGGGGGCGTTCAAGAGGCAGCTGATCGATGTCTCTCTCTCATCGATGTTTCTAACTTTCTATCCCTCTCCCTTCCTCTCTGTAAAAATTAATAAAATATATATTTTTTAAAAAAAGCCTGCAATGAGCTCCTACCTCAACTCGGAAGCATCCAGTTCCCAAGACCTTGAGCTTAATCAATAACATGGCCTTTCCTGATGCCGGAGGCAGACATTTCTGACCCATGGCCCGGAGCCACGTTCAACACCTACACTCAGTAATGGGGAGGCAAGGGCCCTTGATGTGGAGTCGGGAGGCCGAGCTGAATCCTGCTTCTCTTACTAACCAGCTCTGTGACTACTGCCCTTTAACCTTTCTGAGCCTTCACTTTCTCATCTGCAAAAAGGGGACAAGAAATGCCTTCCAGGATGCATCACAGTTTCTAACGTTCGTTGAGTTTTTCACTGTGCCTAACATGTGTCCTCTCATGAAATCTTCATGACACTAGGATGAAGTCGAGGCTACAGTTGTTCCCACTTGGCAGACATGGAAAGGGAGTCAGAGAGAGAGGAGATCCTTTGTCTGTACAAGTTTATAGAGCAAGAATGCGCAGAACCAGAGTTCTGCGGACTCGAAAGCCCTTGCTCTGCCCACTCTGCTGGGCCGCTGACCTCGCAATGCTGCCTGAAGGGGCAGATCGATAACGCGAACACTGAAGTACAGAGGAGGTGCTCTTACACAAGTCTAAAGGCAAAGTATGCCGCCAGGCCAGTGTGTCTCAGGGGCTGAGTGTTGACCCGTGAACCAGGAGGTCAGGACTCAGTTCCCAGTCAGGGCACATGCTCAGTTGTGGGCTCCATCCCCAGGAGGGGATGTGCAAGAGGCAGCCAATCAATGATTCTCTCTCATGATTGATATTTCTCCCTCTCCTTCTTCCTTCTTCTCTCTGAAATAAAAAATATATATATATTATAAAATAAATAAATGCAAAAATATGCTTTTCTACACAGCCCTAGAGGTCAACAGGGTAGGATTTGGTTAGGAAAAAAGGTTGAAGAGGAAAACTTGGACGTTTTCTTGCTCTATCTTTAGTCCCTCATAACAGTGTATCTTAATCTGGGAAGAGTAGCCGGTTAAGAATAAGGAGACCAGTTCTGTCTCAAACTTGCTCCCTGACTCTGGGCACATCATTGAAGCTGAATGTGCTCCTCTGTTAAAAGTCCTAATATATATATATATATATATACTAATATATAAGCTCTACAGTGTTTTATTGTCTGACAATACCCAAACTCCATTCTCAAAACAGCCTGCAAGCTGGACTAGCCCTGCTCTCTGGGGAGGGGCCTGGAGAGAGGCCGGAGTTCAGGGAGGTGCGGCTCAGGTCAGGGAGGGCGAGGGCGCAGACCAGGCCTGCGGGGGCAACCGGGAGGGGGCAGGGACTCCGGCCAGAGCTCTGGTGGCCGCCCCATAATTATAAGGAAGCGTCGCCGTTTCTGTTGTGGTGTTTCCCTCTGTTTTCTTTGGGCAGTTGGCATTTTTTCACTGACCCTTCCCAGAGGAGAGCGTCCCTTTCCAGCTGGGTCAAGTCAGAGCCTTGCAGCGGAGGGGGTATTTGAATCCTTCTGTGGAGAGAGGCCAGGGTCAGCTGACCACCCTGCCCCCTCCCCGCCACTGCAGGCTCCCCCTGACACACACACACACACACACACACACACACACACACACACACACACACTTCAGGGAAGTGAAGCCAGGGTGGCAAACTTGCTGACAGTGCCAGACAGCCTGCAAACCCACACATCCTCCTCTCCCTGCCTGGCCTCCTGCCTCCTCCGAGCAACCAGGCCGGGCGGGCGCTCGAAGAACACAAAGCCACGAGCTTCCCAGGGCAGGGGAGGCTCTGCCCTTCCCTCCCGGCCCCTCGCTCGCTCCTCCTTTGGGCTCCCAGCCACACAGGCACAAGGTTATAGTTACAGCGGAGAACTGCTGACATCTACTTTTTGGTTGTTGCTCACACACACACACACACACACACACACACACACACACCAACTTTCCTTCATGGCTTAAAGCTTCGCAACACAGTTGATTCAAACCCAAAGGTGCACATTTGCTTCGCTTCTCGTGTTTCCTCAAGTTTGAGCAAAATGAATGCGGTGTTTCAGAGTCAGAGAGCAGGCTCATTGGTTATTTTTCCTAAACTTGCCCGTTTCTTTCGGCCGCTGGAAACCAAAGAATAGAGCCTTTGACGCCTAAGATTAGAAACATCTGGCCGTCACATTTGAGCGAGGCTGGGCCGGCGTCTGGCAAAACCAGGTGGAGGGGCCTGCCTACGTGAATGATGGAATTTTAAGCACCGATGGGACGAAAAGTTACTAAACCCAAGCTCTTGGTTTTGCAGATAAGGAAACAAGCCCAGAGTGGTTAGGATTTCTCAATGTCACACATCTGGTGTCAGAGGTGAAGCCAGAACCCAGGAGTTAACTGGGAGAATCTCATTCCTGGTTTACAACACCCGTAGGAAGGACTGGACTATGGAAAAAAGTTAGATGTTTATAAATATTCTTAATTCCTCAATTTGACACACCCAACTGTTTCCACTTTTGCATATTTCTACCCAGTTTTTTGTTTTGTTTTGTTTTGTTTTGCTTGATTCTTTTTTAGAGACAGAGGAAGGGAGAGGGAGAGAGAAACATGGATTTGAGAGCCAGAATGGAACCAGCGATCTTTCAGTGCACGACAAGACCCAGCCAACTGTGCCCACCGGCCAAGGCCTCCACCCAGTTCTTATTCTTTCTCAAGGAGAAGAAAGCACCCACTCTGTGCCACATGTTCACCTACATTTTGTCATTGAATTGTCACAACACTCATATACGGGAGGCACTATTGTACCTGGTTCATAGAGGAGGAGACAGCCAGATCAGACACATTTGCCCGAAGACATACAACAGAAAGGGGTGGAGTTAGGATTCGAATCCAGGTCCCTCTGACCCTGCAGCTCCAGACTCCAGTACACCATGTTGCCACAGCCGCTGTGCATGTCCCAGTCAGTATCTGTACCCTTCCCCACGTTCATAATGCCCAGTTTTCACAATGATTACTTTCATGGGTGTATTCATCCATTCTGTAAATACTTATCAAACTCTGTGCCAGGCACAGTCAAGACACGGAAGATAGAGCAGTGAGTGAGCAACACAAATGAATCCCTGCTCTCAAAAGAGCATAGATCCTACAGGGAGAATCAGACAATAACCCAAATCGTCACGCAACGTGCTAAGTGGAATGAGGAGGATACAATGAGGAAGGGGAATAGGAAATGCTGGGAGCTGGGGGTGGAGGCAGATGACAGTTTAAAACAGAATGGCCGCTGAAACCGGTCTGGCTCAGTGGATAGAGCACCAGTCTGCGGACTGAAAGGTCCCAGGTTCAATTTCAGTCAGGGCCATGTGCCTTGGTTGCGGGCACATCTCCAGTGAGGGGCGTACAAGAGGCAGCTGATTGATGTCTCTCTCTCTCATTGATGTTTCTAACTCTCTATCCCTCTCCCTTCCTCTCTGTAAAAAATCAATAAAATATACTTAAAAATAAAACAGGATGGCCAAGGAAGGAAAGCTCACCTGTGATATTTAAGGGGGTGAATGAGCCCAGTGGACATTGGGGAGAAGAGGGAAGAGCGAGTTCAAAGTCCTGAGGCAGGAGAAGACCTGGTGTGTCCAAGTGACAGTTAGGAGGCCGGTGTGGCCGGAGTGGAGTGTGCAAGAGGAAAAATAGTACAAGATGGCGTGAGGGAGGAATAGAGGCCCAGTGAGGTGGGCCTGAGACCATCCAAAGATTTCAGCTTTTATACCAAATGAGAGCAGAGCCAGGGAAGATTTTGAAGGGAAGATGAAGATGTTTCAGTGTCCTCATTGGGTCCGATGTCAAAAAAAAAAAGAAAGAAATTCTAAATGGTTCCTATCACTGCGGTGTTGAAAGTAGAGTAGGGGGCGGAAAGCCGAAAGACCGGTTGGGAGGCCATTGCAATTCAGATGAGAGCTGATGTGACTGGGACCTGAGGCAGTAGAGAATGCAGTGAAAAGTGATGCAATGCAGGGCCGATTTTGACAGTGGAGCCAGCAGGGTAATCTACCCTCTTTGCATGCCATGATGTCATAAAACCTTTATTTTAGAGATAGAGATTCCCGCTGGTGCTATGACAGATAACAGGCTCATTAACATGGCCACTCTTGCTTTTTTGCATGTCTGATTTCCTTAGGGTAAACTATTAGGAACTGGATTACCGAGTCAAAGACTGTGATCATTCTCACACCTCTTGCTACAGAATGCCACAGTCCATGATAGACTCTACCAACAGTGCCTTAAAGATCTTTTATTTCAAATGCTCCGGAATGCCTCTCCTACCCCCAGCATCTCACACCCACTATGATTTTCTTCTTTTTCTCTTCCTCCTCCCTCTCCTTTTTGGGGGAATTTATAAAGGGGTAGGGTAACAAAGATGAACAAAGGTTAGGGCTGGCCACAGAAAGAGGTAAGAAAAGACAGGGAGGAATTTCTTCATTTTTTTTCTTGTGTTACAGCCCTGAGAAAGGGCCAGCTGCTTCCCTTTAGTTATTCTCCGGTAAGAATCAACAAACTAACAATACTGCTTACTTAGAGACCTTTTTTTCCTTCTGGGGAGATCAATGGACTTAACAATTTCAATTATCTTTCACAATGTCCCCTGGTGCTAGATTAAACTGCCTCTCTGCACAAACATTCCTCGCTCTAGGGTGGGAAGTTCACCAAACTTTGGGCTGCTTTATTCCCCTCCTCCAGCAGGATGGTCCCCCTTTCGAAGTCCCCCACCCCACCCCCCCGCTTTCCACACTCCAAAGTCTACTTACTCTGTCCTCCTTATCCAATTGCATCCTTAGTATCAGAGAAAAAAAATTTAATCATTATTAAAAGTAGGGGGTTTCTTATGAATTTTAGGATTAGTTTGTCAGTTTCTGCTGATCCTAAATTTCAGATGGAAACGAAAGGGACTCAGAATAGCCCAGGTGATAATGGAAAAAGAACAAAGTTGGTAGACTCACACTGCCTGGTTTCAAAGCTTCCTGAAAAACTACAGTCATCAAGACAGGGTGGTACTGGCATAAGGATAGGCATACAGACTGATGGGACAAAATTAAAAATCCACAAATAAATCCTAACTGTTTTTAGGCATTTGATTTTTTTTATAAAATATATTTTATTGATTTTTTACAGAGAGGAAGGGAGAGTGATAGAAAGTCAGAAACATCGATGAGAGAGAGACATCAATCAGCCGCCTCCTGCACGCCCCACAGTGGAGATGTGCCTGCAAGCAAGGTACATGCCCCCGATCAGAATCGAACCTGGGACCTTTCAGTCCGCAAGCCAACGCTCTATCCACTGAGCCAAACCGGTCTCGGCTAGGCATTTGATTTTTGATAAAGAGGCCAAGAGGGTTCAAAAGGAAAGATTAGTCTTTTCAACAAGTGGTGTAGGAAGAAGACTGTGTATCCACATGCGAAAGAATTTGGATTTCTAGCAAATATGTACATAAAATTAACTCAAAATGGACCATCGACCTAAATGTAGGAGTTAAAGCTGTAACACTTTTAGAAATAAACACGGGAATCAGTCTTTGAGATCTTGGGTTAGGCAGTGATTTGTTAGATGTAACACCAAGAGCACAAATGATAAAGAGTTGATTTCATCAAAATTTAAAAACTTCATGTTTCAAAGGACAGCATGAAGAAAGTGAAAGGACAACCCACAGAATGACATAAAATATTTTCAAGTCATCTATCTGATAAAGCATTTATATCTAGAATATTAAAAACTCTAAATTCAATAATAAAAAGATAAATAACCCAGTTTCAAAATAGGCAATTACAGCCCTGGCTGGTGTGGCTCAGTTGGTTGGAGCTTTTCCTGTTCACTGAAAGGTCAGGGGTTTGAGTCCCAATCAGAGCACATACCTAGGTTGAGGGTTCAGTCTCAGTCAGTGAGCATCTAAGAGGCAACCAATCGATGTTTCTCTCTCTCTTTCCTTTATTTAAAATCAAAAAACTTATCCTCAGGTAAATATTTAAAAATTTGGCAATTACAATAGACATTTTTCTAAAGGAAATATACAAATCCTATCTAATAAAAGCCTAATATGCTAAGTGTCCAGTCATCTGGTCAGCCGTTCAACCAATCAAAGCATAATATGCTAATGATATGTTAAGGCTCTCAACCACTTGCTATGACATGCACTGACCACCAGGGAGCAGACACTCCAACCAGTAGTTAGCTTACTGCTGGGGTCTGGCTGATGGGGACTGAGCAAGACAGGCAGGACATACCCTGAACCCTCCCATGGCCCTTCCTGGCTGGCCAACCTCTCACATCCCTCCCTGGCCCTGATTGTGCACTGGTGGGGTCCCTCAGCCTGGCTTCTTACAACCTGGGACCCCTCAGGGGATGTCCGAGAGCCAGTTTCAGCCTGATCCTGCAGGCCAGGTTGAAGGACCCCACTGGTGCATGAATTCATGCACTGGGCCTCTAGTAGCTAATAAGCACATTGAAAGTTAGTAAGGAAATGCAAAATCAAGATCACAATGAGATGCCATTTCTCCCCCATTAGAATGGCTATGATTTAAAAAGCAAACAACAACAATTTTTAGTGAGGATGTGGGGAAATTAGAACCCTCATATATTGTTGATGGAAAAGTAAAATGGTGCAGCCACTTTTGAAAGCAGTTTGGCAGTCCCTCTAAATGCTAAAAATAGTTACCATATGACGTACCAAAAATAAGTCCACACAAAATCTTGTATGTGAATGTTCATAGCAGCTTTATTTGTAGACTTAAAATGTACCATAAACAAACTAAATGTCTAACAACTGATAAATGGATAAACAAAATGTGATGTCGCTATATAATGTAGTATCTGGCAATGAAATGGAACCAAGTACAGACACATGCTACAATATGGTTGAACCTTAAAAGCATTAAGCTAAGTCCGTGGTCGGCAAACTGTGGCTCGCGAGCCACATGGCGGCTCTTCCACAAAGTACCATGGCCTGGGCGAGTCTATTTTGAAGAAGTGGTGTTAGAAGAAATTTAAGTTTAAAAAATTTGGCCCTCAAAAGAAAATTTAATCGTCGCACTGTTGATATTTGGCTCTGCTGACTAATGAGTTTGCCGACCGCTGCGCTAGGTGAAAGAAGCCAGTCACAGAAGACCGCCTGTTGTGTGACCTCATTTATACAAAATGTTCAAAATAGGCAGGTCCATAGAAACAGAAAGTAGATCAGTGGTTGCCTAGAATTAGGGGGAGCAAAAGAGTGGAGTGGGGAGTGGAAATGGTAACTGCTAATGAATGGGTACGGTTTCTTTGGGGGGTAATGAAAATGTTCTAAAATCAATTAAGGTGATGGATGCACAACTCTCTATGAAAACCATTTAATTGCACATTTTAAAGATGTGGAGTTTACAGTATATAAGTTATATCTGCTACATATAGCTATTTTTAAGTGGCTTCTTGCTCACTATTGGAAAAAACACACACAAGATTGTTCCCTTCAGTTCCTTAAAAAAAAAAAAGTGTTCCTGTGATGCATGGAGGAGCATGCTATGAGAATTGCCTTCAGGGTCGCTAGCAACAAAAGCTGGAGGCTCAGAGGAGCTAGGGGAAGAGGAGGATGGAATAAGGGATGGAGAAGGAACGATAAGGGATAGGCGAAGAGAGGCACCCAGAAATGAAGACATACGTCATCTCAAGGTTGGACAGCCAGGGGGGGAAGGGAGAGGAAATGTGGGAGTGGGATTTCCAGAATATACTTACTGCCAACTTTGTAGGAATGAGGCCCAGTGGTTCAAAGCCTAACTGAAAAGCAAATGATTATGAGGGTACAGACTTCACTGATTCCCTGAGTACAGAATGCAGTGAGAGCTGCTAGGGATTATTTGGTAAAAGGAGATGAGCACTGTGGCCAATTGGGAAAAGCAATCAGGTCTGCTACCACCGCATCTGCCACAGAGCAAAATTAAAAATACGATTCTGCAAACAGCCAGAAAAAATAAATAAATAAAAGGCTAACCCTTCCTACAAACAACCCTGTGGATTACCGTTAGGTAACTTCCAGGACAAGGCTCCTTTGTCTGAACAGAGATCCATGTGCGTAATCTTCTTTGTACAGCCCCTTACACCTTGAGAAGGGTATGTTTAATTTCTAAAAAAATGTTTTCCCTAATTTAGAACTTTTGAGAGAGATGTTGGATATGAAATGTGTCTATTTTTTAAAATTGGCTTTAGAGGAGAAGCAGGGTGTGTGTGTGTGTGTGTGTGTGTGTGTATATATATATATATATATATATATATATATATATATATATATAGAGAGAGAGAGAGAGAGAGAGAGAGAGAAACATCAATTGGTTGCCTCCCACAGGTGCCCCGACTGAAGGAACCAACCTGGAACCCAGGTATGTGCCCTGACCGGGAATCAAACCCGCAGCCTTAGGTACACAGGACAGTTCCCCAATCAACGAGCCAGACTGGCTATGGCTTATATAAAAATTTTAAAATAAAAATACCGGGTAAGTTCAAGAATACAGTGGTAACTCACTTCGCGCACGCACACACACACACATTATCCTCCAAAGGTTAAAGCCTTGGCAAGATGCAAATCACACCACTAGTGGCCTCTTCCTTGGGACTTGAGGGTCCATCTCTTCCTCTCACCGACGGTGGAGCAGACAGACAGAAGAGCTGTCACCAGGGCTGACTCATCGGAACAGTCACTAGATCATGACGGTCCTAATACTTAACACGTGTGAAGGTTTCTGCCGTGTACAAGCCACCACCGTGCATTTGCTTTTCATTGAGTTTTAATCTCTACAGAAACCTCCCCTTCTCGTGAGAAAATCAAAGCTCAGGAATGAAGGAACTTGCTTAAGATCTCTCTCACCACTTTCTCCTCAAGTGTGTAAACACGCCTAAACCTCTCTCGGCGTAGCCAAAAGAAACCCGTTCTCTACTCCACCTGCCCTCCAGCCAACCTGCCTCTTTTCCCGTCAGTGACCTTTTTCAAAAAGGAGCCCACATTTCCTGTCCTCCCCTCTTTGCACTCGTATTGCTACTTTCTTGTCTCAGGAAGGTCATGTAACAAAGGCAGGTCCCCAGGTGCAAGGCTACACCTGGGAGCACGCCTCGAGCTCCTGCAGCTTGGACCGTGCATGGGTGTTAAACACCACTCGAGGGTTTAACGAGAGGGATGCCCTTGACCTCTGAAGCAAGTGGGCAAGGCCTGGGCAGGCAATTGGGCTTGGGAAGCTTGCAGCACCCCTCAGAGCTCCAAGGAGTTCCCGTTCCATGGCTACTTTCCCCTCCCTTTCTCTCTGAAGGGAAGAAGGGGAGAACGAGCGGAAACCGGTTTGGCTCAGTGTGGAGAGAGTGTCGGCCTGCAGACTGAAAGGTCCCAGGTTCGATTCCAGTCAAGAGCATGTATCCTGGTTGCGGGCACATCCCCTGTAGGGGGCGTGCAGGAGGCGGCTGATCGATGTCTCTCACTCATTGATGTTTCTGACTCTCTATCCCACTCCCTTCCTCTCTGTAAAAAATCAATAAAATATATTTGAAAATACAAAGGGGGGGAGGGGGAGGAAGGGATGGAGGTTAGGAGGAAGGGCCGGAGGGTTCTTTCTTCCTTCTTTTTTTTTTTTTATAATATATTTTATTGATTTTTTACAGAGAGGAAGGGAGAGGGATAGAGAGCTAGAAACATCAATGAGAGAGAGACATCGATCAGCCGCCTCCTGTGCGCCCTCCACTGAGGATGTGCCCGCAACCAGGATACATGCCCTTGACTGGAATCAAACCTGGGACCCTTCAGTCTGCAGGCCAACGCTCTATCCACTGAGCCAAACCGGTTTTGGCAGGAGGGTTCTTTCAAAGCAAAGTCATCCGACCACAAACCCCTTTATTAGGATTCCTTCCAACGCACTGCTGTTGAGGTTGCAAAACAGAGGCCACGTTTTTAGGATGTGCAGTTCTGACCTTGAGAGAGCAGGTCTGTCTCTCCAGAATTGTCTCCCTCACCCCCTCTCATTGCACTTGTAAGTCCTCCCTTTCAACTTAGGAAGGATCTAGATCTTGAAAGGTGTCCTGAATTGAAGAGTCTCTAGAAGCTGACCCGGACAGGAGGTAAGGATGCTGTAGGCGCCTCCTGCTTCCCGGTGAAATGAAGTTGCGCAGAGGATAGAAAAGTACGATGCACAGAGGCCGAGGAGTAACCGAACGGTCTTGGGTACCGTGGGTTCTCTCTCCCCTCCCAGCTGCACTCACCATACTTCCTGTTCTGCTCTCTGAAGTGTGGGTCTGGCACCGTGTGAAGACACAAGTGCCCACTTGCAGCCAAGCACAGCAGCCTTTCCTCCTACCCCAGGCAACCCCCGCTCTCGGTGCTCGGCACCTCCGGCTGCAAAAGCCGGCCCAGGGCTCGCCTCCCCAGACTCTGAGGCGATGAGCCAGGACTTAAAACCTAGACAGAGTTCCCACAGATCTTCCCACCCTCTCCATCCCTTCTCTGTAACCCAGGCCGCTGGAGAATTACTATCTCCTTTGAGAGCAAAGCGGACAAGTATAAGTAGTCAGGGGAGGCCAGGGCAAAAAATCACACAGTAGGCGAAATACATCTTTTTTTTTTTAATATTTTATTGATTTTTTTTACAGAGAGGAAGGGAGAGGGATAGAGAGCTAAAAACATTGATGAGAGAGCGACATCGATCAGCCAACCTCCTGCACGCCCCCTACAGGGGACATGCCCGCAGCCAGGATACATGTCCTTGACCGGAATCGAACCTGGGACCTTTCAGTCCGCAGGCCGATGCTCTCTCCACTGAGCCAAACCGGTTTAGGCAAAATATATCTTTGATGCTCCTTTCTCTTGTCTGACTCCTTCTCCCTCTACGGAAGTCAGGAAAGACTCAGAAAATGCTAATTTGTAACTTAATGTGAAACGTGACTCTGAAGTTCTCTTGTATCTCACAGGGCCTTTATCTGCAGTTATACTATTAAAAAATTGGGGGCGCTACTAGAAGCAGCCTTTCAGGTAGGTAGCAAAGGTATTTTGAGGGAATGGGGGAGTCCTCACCTGGGAAGCACCCCGGGGAGGGAGCTCTCTAAAACACTTTCAAGCCCAGGACCTTCCTGCTGGTGGAGCTGGACCAGGTGGGGAGTTTGAGATGAACGGTCCACAGTCACTCCGTTCAGTAGCTTTCTCCCAAACGCTACCCCTCTGGTGGCTTTTTCTGTCATCACCCCCCTTCTTAGGCCAGTACGTGGTGACTCATGGTGACCCAGGAAGGCTGGCTCAGGGGAAGTGAAGAACGGGCTGTGCTGATGAGTTAGTAAAGTCTGTGGCCTCTGCTCCTTCACAAGCCTCCTCATCAGAGGGTGCGGCTCGGGCCCCACTGGGCACTCAGCAGCTTTGTGGTGGGGATGGGTTTGTGCTTCCTCCCCTCCGCTTTCGATTCGGTGCTTTCCTGTTGCAGTCTGAGCGGCCCCATTTAGCTGAGTGCAGCTGGGAGGGGAGAGAGAACCAACTGTACCCAAGACCATTCGGTTACTCCACGGTGGGCACACTGGATCCACGGAGGGGCAGGCGTAGGGCAAGCAGAAGGGGCAGGGTTGAGAGGTAAGAGAGGAAAGTGGTAGAAGCCAGCTGGAAAGGAGAAAAAAAATTCCAAAGATAAAATGTCATCATGAATAACAATCCAGAAAACATTCCAGTAATTTGAAAAGTATGTTCCAGCTCACATCCAGCCCTGGTTCAAGTCCATCCTGACCTAAGTTAATTCATTCAAATACATTTTCATTAGAACATACCCTTGAGTAGATTTTTTCAAAGAAATGAGAAATGTATAGGATGAGATAAGGTTAATTCAAGAACTAACTGAATTCAAGGGGGGTGGGGGGGAGGACAAAGAGGGGAAAGGGGGTCAAATATGTGGCGATGGAAGGAGACTAGACTTCAAGTTGGGAGCACACCATAGAGTACGCAGATGTTGTATTAGAAAATTGTACAGCTGAAATGTAGACAACGCTATTAACCAATGTTACTCCAATACAGTTCCTTTAAAGCATGTTTACCAATTTAAAAAGAGTTCATTAAAAATTAAGTATCCGCCGAAACCGGTTTGGCTCAGTGGATAGAGCGTCGACCTGTGGACTGAAGGGTCCCAGGTTCGATTCCAGTCAAGGGCATGTACCTTGGTTGCGGGCACATCCCCAGTGAGGGGCATGCAGGAGGCAGCTGATCGATCTTTCTATCTCATCCATATTTCTAACTATCCCTCTTCCTTTCTCTCTGTAAAAAAATCAATAAAATATATATTTTTAAAAATTAAGTATCCAAATTCCATTTTAATTCAGGAATAAGGTATCTGACAATTTGCAGGGGGGAGGCGTGAGGGGGGCTTAGATGAGCTGTGTTTGAGGTCCTGTAATAGATTGTGCCAAGTGAAGGGAGGAGCACCTGTGAAGGCCTAGAAGTGAGGAAGCAGGGGTGTGCTTGAAACCCTGGAATCCGGCGTGAGTGCAGTGCAGGCTGGTGGTGGGGGGACAGTCCGGCTAACAGGATTGTTCCCCAGCCTAAATGATCTTAAACAGAGGAGGTGAACTTGGTCAGATTTGCATTGACCAAACACCTTTTGATGGCTGTGGAATATGACCCAAGGGGAGAGAAACGAAAGGCAGGAAACTAGCAAAGTGTTGCAAAGATCCTTTAGGCCAGGATGAAGATGAGTGGGTAGGTTTCAGAAAAATAGACTTAACTGAATCTGGTTATTGACTGAATGTGGAGGGTGAGCGAAAGAGGAGTCAAAGACGAGTCCTATACTATAACGATGTGGATGTTATAGCACGAATTTGGCTAAGGAGCATTAGAGAGGTAGTTTGAGTGAATGAAGATGGTTTCAGGAATTTCCAGTTGGAGAAGTTCTAGAAGGCAATTGAATGTGTCAACTTCAAGGGAGGGAGAGATTTGGAAGTCATTGGCATACAGTCCTCAACCAGTCCGAGAAGGGAATGAGATTTCTCAGAATGTGGAGAGAGAAAGGACACTGACGTAAGTCAGAATCCCGAGGAACACCAACTCTTAGGAAGTTCACGGAAAAGGAGGAGCTTGCAAAGAATGCGAAGATCCATGACGAAGGCAGGCGAAAAATAGCACATGGAAACCAAAGGACGACAGGAAGGTCTTTCAAGGAGGTCAATAGTGTCAGATACTTAGAGTCAAGTAAGATAAGAAAGACTGTCCTGACCAGTTTTGGCTCAATGGCTACAGAGTCAACCTGCAGACTGAAGGGTTCCAGGTTCGATTCCAGTCAAGGGCATGTACCTTAGTTGCGGACACATCACCAATAAGGGGTGTGCAGGAGGCAGCTGATCAATGTTCCTCTCTCATCAATGTTTCTAACTCTCTATCCCTCTCCTTTCCTGTCTGTAAAAATCGATAAAATATATTTTAAGAAAAAGACTGATGTGTCCATTATTACAGTTAGTGACACCGTCCTTAGCAAAAGCCCCTCTAACATGGTGGGAGCCAATTCCAGATTAAACCACGTTGAAAAGAGAGAGAGAGAAGTGAAGAATTAGAAACAGTCAGGGTAGACAACTCATTCCTCTCCTTCAAATGTCCTTCCACACTGTGCCTACTTTGTAAAGTCTTGCCCATTCCAGGAGTGGGCTAAAGTGGAGGGAATTTCTTTATTTTCCTTTCAACTTTATTTTGAATTGGTTTCAGTTGTACAGCATAGTGGTTAGATAATCATATAGTTTACACAGTGATCCCCTCGATATTCCCAGTACCCAGCTGACACCATCCATAGTTATCATAATATTATTGATTATATTTCCTATGATACGTTACATCTCCGTGACTGTTTTTGTAACTGCCAAATTGAAGTGAAGAGGATTTACAAACAAACAAACAAAAATCCAATATATATTTTTCCAGGAGCAGATTCAGCCAGGGCTGGAAGTCAAGCAATGAGTGACTTGCTCTGTGCTCACTAGACAGGAACTTTCAACCAATAAAGGCCCGCACACTCCCCGGTGCCAGTGTGGGGGTGTTGGTCTGCATTACGCCAAGAATGTGATGCAATTCTTAAGAACAGGAAGAGGGTTAGCTGGAATGGAAAGATGACTCTGGCTGGGGGGTGGCGGTGGAGGGAATGGAATGGGAAACAGTCTTTTTTTTTTTTTTTCAAATGAGCTGAGCCAGAAACGCAGTAACATACGCAGAAGGGAAAAACTGTGATGGAATGCCCTTCTACCCCATCTCTGGTTGTAGTGAAGCAGACAGAAAAAGCATCAGATTCAGAATTGGCTCTTCTGTCATTTATTAAGAGAGAACAAGTACCCGCCCCTGGAGATTCTCTTAACACAGGGGGCAGCTCCCCGCACTTTTCTCTTTAAGCAGTGAGCTACGCTGATGACAGATGAGGACATTTATCTGCAAGATGGGGAGAGTGGCTATCAACCTCACTTGAAATGTGTATGAGAGCGCTTCGGATGCTATTGAAACAGTTCGAATACTAGCCGCCGGTGTTCTTGCACAGTACAAAAGCACAAGGTAGCTCAGTTGGTTAGAGCAGTGGTCGGCAAACCGCCACTCGCGAGCCACATGTGGCTCTTTAGCCCCTGCGGTGTTCTAATGCCACTTCTTCAAAATAGACTCGCCCAGGCCGAAAACCGACTTCTGTGCATGGGCCACGAAGTTTCAATTGTACTGTCTATGCACGCC
Organism: Lasiurus cinereus; assembly: GCA_011751065.1. Taxonomy (NCBI): domain Eukaryota; kingdom Metazoa; phylum Chordata; class Mammalia; order Chiroptera; family Vespertilionidae; genus Lasiurus; species Lasiurus cinereus. The sequence continues at coordinate 1,361,433 of JAAGEH010000027.1, forward strand.
CACACGTGGTATTTTGTGGAAGAGCTACACTCAAGGGGCCAAAGAGCCGCACGTGGCTCGTGAGCCGCGGTTTGCCGACCACTGGGTTAGAGCATCATCCTGATATGCCAAGGTTGTGGGTTAAATCCCTGATCAGGGCACATACAAGAATCAACCAATGAATGCATAAATAAGTGGAACAACAAATCAATGTTTCTCTGGTGCAAATCAATTTTTTAAAAAGCATAAGAATATTTTTAAACAAATTTGAATAATGAAAGAGTAAGAAAGATTAGATATAGATAACACTTATTCCGAATGCCACAGACACACGCTGTGACAGACATATTTACACAGTGTTGGGAATCGTTTTTTGGACGTAGGCAGGCATCTTAAATGGAAAGAATCAGGCACGAATAACCTACTTTCTTATTAAAAAAATTATTTAAGACCTGGCCAGTGTGGCTCAGTTGGTTGGGCATTGTCCTATGCACCAAAAGGTCACCAGTTCAATTCCCGGTCAGGGTACCTGACCGGGTTGTGGGCTCAATCCCTAGGAAGGAGTATGCAGGAAGCATTTAATTGATGTTACGTTCTCGCAGCCATCTTTCTCTCTTCCTCTTCCTTCCTCTCTAAAAATCTATAAAAATATATTCTTAAATTATTTAAAAATGGGTGCTATGTGAGATCTAAAATTCTAGAGTTAAATGGGAACACATGACTAGGAGTACCTAATTACACATGTCAGGTCCTTAAAATGAGATTAAAGGAACGGCCCAAACCATTTTCTTCAGAGGAAACAGAAAAGACATATTATTTGTCTTTTAAATATTATTTGAAATGAGTGAGTGTCTGTTATAGTGTTTATAAAAATGGGATCTGCCTCAGCATTTTTTAAAGCTGTTCTCTTGGCAGGCGGATGGTTACCAGAGGTGAGGGGGTTTGGGAGCTGGGTGAAAAGGTGAAGGGATTGAGAAGTTCAGATTGGTAGCTACAGAACAGTCATGGGATGTACAGTACAGCCTAGGAAATATAGTCAATAATCTATATACAGTGGTACCTCGAGATACGAGTGCCCTAACATACGAGATATTTGAGATACGAGCCGTGGAGCGAGCGATTTTTGCTTTGAAATACGAGCAACATTTGAGATATGAGTAATCGCATGGATCGGCCGGCTGCACATGACCCACCAGTTTACTGCAACTCAAGCATCTCATAGTTTTCCACGCCTCAAGGTTATGGAACGAATTAAACTCGTATCTCGAGGTACCACTGTATATAAAAGGCTAAGTGACTGTCCATCGTCTGTCCGTCCGACTGACTGGCCAGTACATATAAGATGCACTGGCAATTTAAAAATAAATGTTGACTCGTACACATGCGATACATATAAAGCTCTCGCTGGCACCATAATCAAAGCTGAAGTATTATCAGGACCGGTGGAAGGAGAGGTTGTTCTAATTCCAAGAACTGATTTGTCCCCATCTGACTGTGACCTCCCATTTAAATTAATTCAAAGACAGTTTCCCATGATGTCAGCATTTGCGATGACTAGTAATAAATCACAAGGACAAATTCTAGACAGAGTAGGAATATTCCTACCTGAACCCATTTTCGGACATGGTCAGTTATATGTTGCTTTCTCTCAAGTGTGAAGGCCGTGTGATATTAAAATGGTAAATATTTCATCACAAGGGAAATTAGTCAAGCACTCTGAAAGTGTTTTTACTTTTAATGTGATTTACAGGGAGAAATTAGAATAAGTTTAATCAATTTATCAGTCATTGTTTTTATCAATGTTTTTATATCATGTTTTTGTATTTATATCATGCCTTTGTTATGCTGTTATTGTTTATTAATCAATTTATATTTTCATATACATTTTACTAATTTTCATTTCTGACACTTGTTATAAAGGGTAAATACTGATATTAAAATATTTCTTCTAATTAATTTGCTTTCAATGTGCATGAATCCATGCACTGGGCCACTAGTATTGTATAACTATGTATGATGCCAGTTGGGTATTGGAAATATTGGGGGGAACACTTTGTATATTAGTGTCTAACCATTACACTGTACCCATGAAATTAATACATAATGATATTGAATGAAAGCAGTAATTGAAAAAATTTTTTAAGAATTAAGAGTGAAAAATGGATAAATGAAAAATGAAGCGTATTCTCTCTGCAGTATATTTTCCTCTAAGAAAACACTAAGGTTAGACCCTCAGAGGATGGGACAAAGAGCCTCTGAGTTAGAGTTTTGCCTCCCTCTTCTGGAAACATTAAGTCATGACCTGAGAAATGGATGGTGCTAAGGGATCCTAAATACTGCAGTATAATCAGACCAGAATACAGCTCCGAGAGTAAAATAATTATGCAACTGGGTTGTCAGTTTCCAGAGGAATAGACAGATTGCACTGGTGACAAATGTTTCCTTGAAGTTATAATAGTGGTAATAGTAGTAATAATAATATAATAATAATAATAATAATGATGATGATGATGATGATGTCACTTCAAAGTTCATAAAACCCTGACACACATTACTGTTTTGTTTTTTTTTTACCTCCTCTTATTTTCCAATCATCCAGGTGAAACAGGCAGGGCAGATATCACTCCTGTTTTCAACCAGGAAAAACAGTGGCCCAGATAACTTACCTAAAGTCTTACCGGGGCGGAGGGGGAGCTGGGTCCGGAAGCCAAAACTCCCGACTCCCTGGTTCAGTGTTTTCTGCCCTTTCACCTCCACGGACGCTGCTGCATGTGATGTGATTTGTCAGTGTTTTACGTGAATCTCTGTCCTTCATCAGCACGTCCTGCAGTGTTCACCTCCTTGGTGAAAACAGATATGCCGCTTTGTATAGGATTCTAGCGAGGCTATACTGTTATTGTAGAGAAAACATCTGAACTCTCACGAGCACGTGGCTGTCTATGGCAGAACTTCTTAAACTTTTGCACGAAGTTCTTTAGCATTTTGTTGTTTTTTATTTTTCACTTACAGTTACCATATAATATTAGTTTCAGGTGTACAACATAGTGATTAGTTATGTAAATTATGAAGTGGTCACCCCATTCAGTCTAGTACTCACCTGGCTCCATACATAGTTTTTTAATAGATTCCCTATGCTGTACTTTACACCCCATGACTATTTTAAAAAAAACCTAGATGTATTTTAAGAATCTTTGGCACGTAGAGTTTTGTAATAAGTCGCAACTCTTTTACTGGGGAAAATTGAGTTTGAAAATGATAAAGAAAAAGTAGAGTGTAAATACGAAAAAAACATTAAGAAAAACCAATTTGAAGGTTAAAGTGCTTTTATTTTACAGTTCTAAGTGTGCAAAAAACACACATTCTGCGTATTAATGAAATGGTCAAACAAAAGGCATACAAATCAACATGCTCTTCCATCTTCCCTTTCATAGATCTTATCACCTGCCCTTGTGTGCTCAGCCCCAAATACCTCATTGCCCACTTGCACTATTTGCAAGGGACCCACTGGGAGAAGTTTGGCAGGTGCAAACTGCCACCACCTGGTCAAAACCAAGCCTTACATCGGTTTTGTGACTTTAGCATGACAAAGTATGGCTTCCTTTATAGGACACTTGTTGGTCAAGGTATTTGTCATTGGAATTACTTTTTTAGATGACAAATTGGTAAGGAGTTAAGTGACATGAAAAGCTTAATTGCTACTACCCACACAACATAAAAGCAACCACAGGCATGATGGGTCTGTGGTCAGCCAGAAACTGCTGGTCTATTTGACTTGGTATTTTCATGTCTAATTTGTCTCCATGCCTGACCTCCCTTCCTCTTACCTTTCCATTGTTTATGCCCTAAAGAACTGATTTCATTTTCTATATTATTTTCTTCTTCAGTGGGTTTACTGTATATAGAATCTTCTTTTTGGTCCTCTCTTGTGACTTCTTTCGTGTGCCTTCCCTTCCCCATTCTCTCATTAGTCCTAGGCCATTTTCTCCCCAGTTTTCTTCTTTCATTCAAATTACATGTATATCCCTGATTTAAGAACAGCCCAGTTCCAGAAAACTTGGGCATGAACTTTTTAAAGGCAATGTACTCATTCTGCCAATATTGCTGAGTACCTCTAACATCAGCCATTGTTCTGAGTGGCAAGGATTCCAAACCACGAATGACAATTGGTCTGTACCTCAGGGACCTTACATGGTCTACACAACCGACAAACAAGCACACCATGACTGTTCTTTGAAATGGTTACGTTTGCTATGAGAGGACAAAACCCCCCAGGTTGGTGGGAAGAGATACGTGAGAACCTTAAAAGGCTTTGCAAGGGCGACATCAGAGCTGGATCTTTGAACGATAAGCAGAGCTTTAGCAGATTGAAAGGGCAAAGACTGGGGGTAAGGTTTACAGAAAGGATGTTCTAGAGAGAAGGTACCACTGAGCTGAGGCACATGGTAAAGTGCTTAGGACAGAGAATGGGGTCAGGCTCAAACAACAGAGGTGAGGGGAGTGGCAGGGGACTCAGGAGTGGTACAAAGCAGTCAGCTTGTAGGAGGCAGCCGGGAGTACATGACCTATATTCTATAGAAAACAGGGTGTGAGGAACTTTTTTTTTTTAAATATATGTTATTGATTTTTTACAGAGAGGAAGGGAGAGGGATAGAAAGTCAGAAATATGGATGAGAGAGAGAGATCAATCAGCCGCCTCCTGCACAACCCCTACTGGGGATGTGCCCACAACCAAGGTACATGCTCCTGACCGGAATCGAACCTGGGACCTTTCAGTCCATAGGCCGACGCTCTATCCACTGAGCCAAACCGGCTTCGGTTGAGGAACTTTTTAAGAAAATTTCTGTTACACACATGGCAGCACGGGTTGAAAAAGGGACCTGCGTAAGGAAAGTCATAAGGAGGCTAATGCATGAGTCCCAGTTAAAGTTAATGAGAGCTTGGATCTAAGGCCAAGGGGAAGGAAGTGACACATGAAACTTTTTGGTGGTTATTATAAACAGACTTTTTTTTAACAGTTGAGATAGAAAGCAAAACAAAACACAGGGCATCAAATGCAGTTCATGATTTGCTCAGGTAAAGGGGTGGCAGATGATGCCAAAAAAGGAGCAATAGTAGGAAGCACAGGTAAGCTTTTACCTTTGATATTGAAGTGGGGGTAATAAAATGCAATTACATATTTGTGGAATATTACAACACAGGTCTCCAATAAGCAATTATATATTTGTGGGATATTAAAACACAACTCTCCAATCAATAGCAATAAATTTGTGTCTAAACCTCAAGTTTGAGGGTAGACAGGTATACTTCAGAGTTACCAATAAAACAAGGAAGAGTTGAAGTCTAAGTACAAAAGGCAAGCTAGTGGAGCTTGTTCTTAAAGACTTCTTGTAATATTTGCATTTTTTTATAAAGGGACTCCTTAAAGCAAGGGCATATCTGCATTAATAAGGTAACATAGTAAATTATAAAATCAATAAGAGGTTAGCTGAATGAAGGTCTAAAAATAAAGAGTAAATGTAACAGTTGATTTTTTTTTAAGTATTTTTAATGGTTTCAAAGAGGATGGGGGGAGAGATGGAAACATCAATGATGAGAATCATTTATCTCCTGCATGCCTCTACAGGGGATCGAGCCCACAACCCAGGCTTGTGCCCTGACCTGGAACTGAACTGTGACCTCATAGGTCAATGCTCAACCACTGAGTCATGCCCACCGGGCTATAACAGTTAATTTTGAAGCTCTTGCTTATAGAGCAAAGTTGAAGGATTACATTGACTCCTCAGTAGAAACAGCATCTAGGGAGATTATGTAAAATGGGAAGGGATAAAAGAAGCGAGGAAAAGAGAAAATGGGCAAAAGGATTAGGAAGGGAAGACTTATTTTAAAAATCATTTTGCATACTAGCCAGGTGGCTCCGTTGGTTGGAGCAGCGTCCTGTATATCAAAAGGTTTTGGATTCGATTCCTGACAAGGCACATACGTAGGTTGGGATGTGTACTGGAGGCAACAAATCAATGTTTTTCTCTTACATCAATGTTTCTCTTTCTCTAAAAATCAATAAACACATCCTCCAGTGAGGATTTAAAAAAACATTTTGATAATCCTTAAGTGAATCAGATGTGGGAAAATGTTGAACTGACAATGAGATTTAATAAAAAAGTCAAACCAAGGATAAAAAAGGGCAAATAAGAACTCAAGAGCAAAACACATTAAAAAGGAATACAGAAAAAATGACAAAAACAAACACAAAAACAAAAACCTCAGAATGGAATACAATGAAATTGTTTAAAAAGATATACCTTCTCCCCAAAAGAGCAAATTAAATATATTGGCAGGATAAAGTGAAATGCCAAGTGCTTAAAATGAACATGTCTGCGTGATTGATTATTCAGGAGTAGTGAACCACTGGGTAGTTGTCTAGGAGTCTAGGGGTTGAATCTAAGTACTTCAACATGCTATGCAGCCTTAGGCAAGCTGGAAAATGGTTATGGGGAAAACAATAGATGTCTTTATTAGTATATGAAAGCCAAATTTCCAACAAATTTTCTCATCTAAAACATGGGTTCAGTTATAGCACTTATAACTGAATGATTAAATTGCTCAAAATAGTTTTCTACTTTTGGATCAACCTTCTCAGTGATGAATAGGGTGTGAGACTCAATTTGCCCATTCTATATCAAACTATGCAACACATGCTACAAATTTTCTTTCGGGGCCTTTACCTGTACAAGCTATTTGGTCCAATCAGTTAATTTACAATTATAATAGTACACCTATACACCCACTGCTCTTTGCTGAGCTGTTTGAAAGACAACCTGGGAGGATTCAGACAGTTTTGCTAAATACACTAACCAAAAAGCCACCAACAATCAAGCCTTTAGTCATGAAAACTCCCAGTGGGATGGGAAATTAAATTATGAGATTTTTTTAAATCTTTATTATTCAGATTATTACAATTGTTCCTTTCCCCTCCCATAGTTCCCCTCCACCCGGTTCCCACCCCACCCTCTGCCCTTACCTCCCCTCCACTGTCCTCATCCATAGGTGTACGATTTTTGTCGTCTCTTCAGGTACCCCCACACCTTTTTCCCCCCAGAGAATTGTCAGTCCACTCTCTTTCTATGCCCCTGATTCTATTATATTCACCAGTTTATTCTCTTCATCAGATTTTTAATTCACTTGATTTTTAGATTCACTTGTTGATACATATGTATTCATTGTTCATAATTTTTATCTTTACCTTTTTCTTCTTCCTTTTCTTAAAGAGTACCTTTCAGCATTTCATATAATACTGGTTTGGTGTTGATGAACTCCTTTAGCTTTTTCTTCTCTGTGAAGCTCTTTATCTGCCCTTCAATTCTGAATGATAGCTTTGCTGGGTAGAGTAATCTGGGTTGCAGGTCCTTACTATTCATCACTTTGAATATTTCTTGCCACTCCCATCTGGCCTGCATAGTTTGTAAAGAAATCAGCTGACAATCATAGGGGTGCTCCCTTGTAAGTAATTAACTGTTTTTCTTTTGCTGCTTTTAATATTCTCATCTTTTGCTCTTCGCAATTTAATTATGATGTGTCTTACTGTGGTCTTCTTTGGGTTCCTTTTGTTTGGGGTTCTGTGTGCTTCCTGGATTTGTAAGGCAATTTCTTTCACCAGGTGGGGAAGTTTTCAGTCATTATTTCTTCAAATAGGTTTTAAGTATCTTGCTTTCTTTTTCTAGCACCCCCATAATTCTGATGTTGGTACACTTGAAGTTGTCTTAGAGGCTCCTTACACTATCTTCAAATTTTTGGATTCTTTTTTGTTGTTGTTTTTCCAGTTGAGTGTTTTTTTTTTTCTTCTTTGTATTTCAAATCTTTGACTTGATTCTTGCATTCCTCTAGTCTGCTGTATAAAACTTAGTCGTATATTTTTTTATTTCAGTGTATGTTTAATTTCTAGTTGGTCCTTTTTCATATCCTTGAGGATCATGTTAAATTTATCAGACTTTTCTAGAAAATTCTTGAAAAACATTATAACCATGGTTTTGAACTCTATATCCAGTTGTTTTCCTTAATTTCTTTCATTTGTGATCTGTTTATCTCTGCATTTTCACTGCTTCCCTGATTTGGTAGAGAAGCTTTGTGTGCTAGGTGCCGTATAGGGCCCAGTAGCTCCGCCTCCCCAGTTACCTGACGTGGACACTCTTGGTGCACCCCTTGTGGATGTGTGTACAGCCTTGTTGTAGTTAAGTCTTGATTACTGTTGGTATCACTGGGAGGAATTGACCTCCAAGCCAAATGGCTGTAAAGATCAGTTGTGTCTACACCGGGAGAATTTCTGTGCTGGAGACACCCTTATGAGACAAGACTTGCAAAATTGCCAAAGCCTCTGTGCTCAGCTTGGATGGGGTGGAGTCTCAGGGCAGGGCAGACAGCCTTGGCTTCCCATCAGCCCTGCCCTATGAGGCGCCTGGGTCTCAGTGTCCCTCAGTAATCGCTGTAAGCACCTCTGAGAGAGAGCCGCCCTTGAGTTTCGCCCACTGCCAGACAGTCCAGTTTCTCCCCAAATGAGTCTGAGTTCCCAGAAACTCTCCCTGAACTCGAGTTCAGTGCAGTCAGGAGCTTCTGTCTCCCTCCCTCCTACTTTAGAAAGCCAGCTGTACACTCAGCCACCTGTGCATTCAGCAGTCAGTCCTCTCTGCCTTCCGCCTCCAGACCTCTGCCTTCTGCAACTCCTGGGTCTCAATGTGCTTTCTCTTTTCCTGACAGTCCAGTTTCTCCCCAAATCAATCTGGGTTCCCAGAAACTCACCCAGAACTGGAGTTCAGCGCAGTCAGGAGCTTCCGTCTCCCTCCCACTTTAGAACGCCAGTCGCACACTCAGCCTCCCATGCACTCAGCCATCGATCCTCTCCATGCACTCGCGCATCTCCATACCTCAGCCTTTTGCAGCTCTTCTGATTTTCAATGTGCTTTCCTCTTTCCTTCTAGTTGTAGAATTTCCAATCAGCCAGCTTTCCAGTGGTTCTGGATGGTGTCTGTTTTGTCTTTTAGTTGTAGTTTTGATATTGTTGTGTGAGGCAGCAGTTTAGGTGTTTACCTATGTCGCCATCTTGGTTTCTCCATGAGATGTTTTCTTATGCATTTATTATTAAATACTGTGGGTGCAGTTATCCATTTGTCTTAACTTGCTTTTGCTAGATGTCCTACTGATAAAAGTTAAAAATATAAATATCCTTAAATGTGATTTTGTGGAACTGAGACCAAAATTTTTTTTAAATACAGTTTTATTGATTTCCAAGAAAAAGGGAGAAGGAAAGAGATAGAAACATCAACAATGAGAAAGTATTATTGACCTGCATGCCCCTCTATGGGGATCGAGCCCACAACGTGGGCATGTGCCCTTGACTGGAATCAAACCTGGAAACCTCAGTTCACTGGCCAATGCTCTTATCAATTGAGTCAAACTAGCTAGGGCCAAAATTTTTTTCCTGTAAACCAGATTCCTGAAGATACTACAGAAAAATATTGATAAAATTTTTTTTGGCATACCACCTTTCAAGAATGCACTCATCCACAAAGTTAGTTCAAACTATAGAATTCTTCCGATTCAACAGAGCTGAATAGTTTTCAAGGCTTCTGGGTACTTACCTTTGACTTCCACTTCCTGCATGTCTGGGGTTCTTAACTGGGATGTCTGGGGTTCTTAACTGGGAGACCCATGGGCCACTGGATTACAACAGGCTTCAGGAATTCTTGAGTTCCCTGACACAGCAAGTGATATTTGGCATACAAAGTACGCATGAGTTTTTTCTAGGCAAAGGCACATACCTTTCATCAGATTTTCAAAGGCTTCCCAAACAGCCTAAGAACCACTTAGACACTTAAATGAGCAGATGTATGAACAATCTGCCAAATATTTTTTAACATTTGTGAGATTTCTTAGTTTAATAAGCATTTTAGGAAGTTTAGTGTCACAATAACCAGAAAAGCTACTTTTAAGAGTAATTCCACATCTTTACTCCCTAGTAATTCACACAATCTTCAACCCACTGTAATCTGACTTCTGTCTGTATGATCAAGTTCCTTTATTGCTAAATTCAAAATACATTTTTTGTACTTATTGGTCCACTTGGTGGGATAGTATATTGGAAAGAAGCGGACTCGGGAGCTAAACTGCCTCGTTCAAAGCTTTGCCCCATTACTTTCTAGCTCTCCAGCTTTGTACTAATTAACTCTATGCCTCAAAGTAGCATCATTAGTAAGAAGTGTCTTTATTCACGTTGTGTGAACAGAACTTACTTCAAATTGTCAATGGGAGAATTCAATGCGCTCCCAACTAAGAAAGCATTATGTAAATATGAGTTATCATTTGGTACCTGGGATAACTCCTTTCTTGAAAACCATTTGAAACGTGTCTCCTAGGTATCATTCCAACTTGGGTGGCGCCCTAGTTTCATCTTCCTTGTTCTAGGCTTATCGCTCTCTAATATATCTTCTACACTATGGCCAGAATGATCATTTGAAACTACAGACCTAATGCCATCTCTGGCCCCTTTATGACAGTGGGCCAGTCTAGCTCTTCTTCCTTAATCAGGTCCATGGAACCAAACTAATTACAATCCCCAAAATGTGCCTTATTCTTTTAACTCATGACTCTGTACAAGCCATTGACTCTGTCTAGAATCCCCCATTCTCCTTTTCTTACTACACTCCTTCCCCAAGTAAACTGATATCTATTCTCAATGTGGCCCCAATAACACTGCACACTAATTCCACATTCTATTCTAGAAAGCTGTTTGGTTACTGATACATTTCATCTAGTCAGATCTTCCCTTCCCACCACCTCTAATAAAGAGCAGAAGCAGGAGCCATATTATGACAGTCCTGTTCTTTTTCTAACTATCATAATCTTAAACCATTTTCTTATTCCTTTGTCATTCCATAATCCCCCTTCTCACTTTTTAACCCACTGAGTTTATGTAGAAAAATATCTAGAAGGTTATAGGGACATAAATAAACTAGATAACAACACTTCACACTGAAGGGAACATTCTAGAAGTATTTATTTCACTGCTGACCACTTGGTTACAGCATGCAACTCTCAACAGCGAGCTGCCACTCTCCATGGCTAGAGAAGCACCAAAGGCTATGGTGCCTCCACTTGGTTTTCAGGCCTTTCACAGTCTTTATTACCAACATCATTACCTCGGGACAAGCCCTTTAGAGACTTAAAAGCACTTATTCTCTATAAAAGGTAACTTCATATTTCATGCACAAAATTCCAATTGGCAGATGTAGGTCCAAAATGGAAAGAAAAATTTTTTTTCTAGTTCTGGAAGTTATCAGGAATAAAATAAGCATTTCTCCTTGCCTGTCATAGGAAATAGGATTTTTCTATTAGGAATCCAGACAGTAGCTTTGATGAGCCCCCAGTTATAAAATTGCTCACTAAAGTTCTTTCCGAAGATGTTAAGAGGTAAGAAGATGGCTCATTTTCCTCTGCAATTTAAAGAAGTATTTGCAGTATTTGTAGGAGTAATAGGTTATTTTGCAGGCCCTGTGACAATATTTAAAAGACCTATTCTCCCATTTAGAAAATCCAGTTTCAGAAGGTGAAAGGAAATCCCCATTATCCCTGAGCAAAAAGGGGAAAGTTCATATGTCCTTTTATTTGTTACTAGAAGACACTGTAAATGAGTTGCCCACTCAGAGAATTTATATAAACTTAAGCAGGGGTGAGGTGGCCTCAGAGACTTTCTCAGATAAAGGTATTTAGTAGTTTGAGTAGCCACTCAGCAAAACTCTCCATTTAATTAACCACACAGCTGAACATTCTCCATTTTGAAAAGTGAGACTGTCCTGAGGAGACGCCTATGGGACATAAAACTGTTGGGCACAGAATAATTTTTTAAATGTCAGCAAACGGTGACAAGAGGGAGGGGGTGGGGAAACCATAGTGGAGACGGTGAGGAAGGGGCAGGACAAAGCTACAGTTGGGAACCGGGCCTTCCTCCTTAAGTCAGGGGCCTCTGGCTACAGGTACGCTATCCTCACTCTTCATATAAACCAGACGTTGCGAAATAAAATCCAGCATGTCGCAAACTAATTGAAGTGTTTTAAGGAATAAATGACAGAAAACATTTCAGCTTCTTAATCAAGGAGTGCTATAATAGAATTTCAAGGCATCTCAATATAATTCGTTTAACCCTAAAGCAATTGTGCAATAAGCAAAATACAAAAGGAAAATAACAGAGGTTAACTTCCTACAGGGGCCAACAGACAAGATCTTCGCTGCACAGCAATTAACCTTCACACACTGGAGTCTTATTTAAAAGGCCATCGAAAACTCAAGATTACTGAAAATCACAAATGTCACCAACAAAAGGAATGTTGATCAGATAGAGTCAAAGAAACTTCCCAGAGGGCTGCCTTCTCCGAAGGAATTTCAGCCTGTCGCTAGCACAGGTTGGCTTAGTTCAATCTCACTGATGGCTCTAAAGAATGAATGCCCCAGTCAGTGCTGTTTCAAAAATGTAAAACACCGGGAGGGGAAACAATACCCAAAATAAAACAATCTACTGTTCCCTAACATATACAGCTTAGCACCCAGAGAAAGCCTCTGCCCCCCAAAGAGGCTTTCCACAGAGGGTTAAGCTTCATTAAGTGAGGTGTCACCTTTCATTTTCAGGATTTGTCTTTTCTTGCAAAGTCCTTAAAGGCAGAAGTCCCACTTGGGTTCTAACACACATCTCTGTGAGCTCAGCTTCCTGAAAACACACACCTGCCGGGGTCTAGGTTCTCCCTTGCCAGTGACCGGTTCACTACTTCACAGCCACCAGAACCGCACATACACTATCAACATGATGAAAAACACAGCCACTGCTGCAAGTTTGGCGTAAGTGGACCGCATGTTCAAGTACTTCGCGTCTTGGCGATATTTCTTAGACAGACTGGACAAATTGTTAGCCTTTGAATCCAATGCTGTCAAAGAGGAAGAAAGGAAAACACTAATTAGTCTACAGAAGTATTTAATCAAATGTATGAAGTCATAAAAATAACCAAAAGGAGTGGCACTATACCAAACAACCACAATGCTTAAATGATCACTTTTATTTTAAGGGTAAAGTTACCTGTACTGATTAATTCATGATCCTAAAGCACTGAAAAATCTACAGTGCATTTAAAAGTTATTAGACCAAGTAATATTCAAATTCTTAAAGCCGCATAGTGAAGTGGTTAGGAGTGCAGGCTCTAGCCTCTGACTCTTTGGTCAAATTTCAGATGTATCAGCCATGTAACTCAGCCTCACTAAAGTCCCGGTTTCATCAGCTATGTATTAGAGATAACAGAAACTATATCATAGGCTTACAGGTACCCGCAAATGCCTGTAAAGCAAGCACAATGCCTGCATATAGTAAACATCTGAGAAATGTTGACTAACATTAAGCATCTCCATAATCTTTCAATGGTCTAAATTATATTCCCTCATATTTTTAAAAATAATGATCCATGTAAAATAACACTCAGATAACCAGGAAATCCAATGAACCAGCCACTGAATACTAAGCTATACCTCAATGATGAATGCTGCCAAATGTCTAAGATTCTCTACATTGTAGAGACTAATATAGGTGCTAGAAAACCACCAACATCTACTAAACTAAGCTTTTTAGAATATTTTGCAACATTTCTTTCCCCTACAAGTAAATAGCATTTGTAATGTCATTATCTTCTTATAACTAGAGGCCCAGTGCATGAAATTTGTGCAGGGGTTGGGGGGGAGGTAGGGTGTCCTTCAGCCCAGCCTGCACCCTCTCCAATCTGGGACCCCTTGAGGGATGTCTGACTAAACGGGCAGTGAGACATCCCTTTCACAATCCAGGACTGCTGGCTCCCAACTGCTCACCTTCCTCCCTTCCTAATTGCCCCTAGCTGCTTCTGCCTGCCAGCCTGATCACCCTAACTACACTCCCCTGCAAGCCTGGTCCCTCCTAACTGCCCTCCCCTGAAGGCCTGGTCACCCCTAACTGCCCTCCTGCTGCGGGCCTGGCCTCCCACCCCAAATGCCCTCCACTGCAGGCCTGGTCCCAACTGCTCTCCCCTGTAGGCCTGGATCTCCCCACAACTGCCCTTCCCTGCAGGCCCAGTTGCCCCCAACTTTCCTCCTCTGCCGGCCTGGTCACCCCTAACTGCCCTCCCTTGCTGGCCATCTTGTGGTGGCCATCTTTGACCACATGGGGCAACCATCTTGTGTGTTGGAGTGATGGTCAATTTGCATATTACTCTTTTATTAGATAGGATTCCTAACTGAGCAATTAAGAGAAATAGCCAGACTGGACTTACATAGCATATTTTAATAATAAAAACAAACTTTCAATTTGACATAAGTGAATTCTGATCAACCTTTTTACTTCTTTAAGTTTTTAAAAACTATTTTGCAATCTGAATGTTTGTTCTTCCTCAGAGAATGCTTCTGGAATATTTGGAGTTGCCTAATAGAGACTGGTTTTGATTGAGAAATGTGGCATTACTTAATAGCACAGGCATGACAGCTACTTCTAAATTATCAACTTGTCCTTAAGAAAAACACCTAGTCATGTAAAAAAAAGAAGTTACAGGATGAGAAATAACCATGACAATGCTGCAAGGAATCTTTCTAGCCAGTCTACTAGAGTGTGCAACTCACTTGGACAGATATTTTTAACTATTGTGTTTATTTTGCTATATCCCCAGTAACTAGGACAGAATCTAGCATATATAGTCAGTGCGCACTAAGTAAATATTTGCTAAATAAATCTAAATCTGCTTAGACTAACTGGACAGAGGAACATGTATGAGGGCATATGAAATAAGTAATAGTTAAGTGAATTCCTCTGCAACAGAACATTTAGAAGAACATGATATCATTAAGACAAAGCTACTACTTGGAGAAGTTGTTTAGCAAATATGTGAAGACACTATGTGAAGTGCTAGAGGATACAATGATGGCCAAAACATGTGTTTTGATATCTCTATTTCTGAAATTTACAGTGACACCTTTGAATGAAAAAACAAAACCTATGACTTTAGAGAAAGAGGTATATTTAGGCAGTAAAAAAGGGTCATAATTTGATCTTGCTAAAAGAACTCACAGGAACTATTCTTGGGTCTTAAATGCAAAGTAGACTAGCCATACAACTTTAAAAATTAGAGAAAAAGGCATAAAAGATGGGTTCTTATTATGAAAAAGCTTAAAGAAAAAGAAAACATTATATGAGGTAGGCTTATTTTTCTCACTGTCCTTCAAATATGCTCCATACAGAAATGGTTTTTCTTCCTCTTAAAATACCACTCTTCACTCCTTCCTGATATATCAAATTTTAAGAATCTTTCCTGCTCAGTTCACACTTACTACTTCCTTCTATATTTTTATACCTCTCATTGTCTATATGTCTATTTAAAACTATCATACAATGAAAATGGACAACTCCGTAGGCCAACAAAAAAGCAGTGTGGCTTTTAAGAAGTTACTCAACCTTTCTGAGTCTCTGCTTCTTTATCTATAAAACTAGTTTGACACCACCCACTTCACCTGGGATTACTCTAAAGAATTAATAAAATATATGTAGTCCCCTACCATCTTCTAGCACAAAGTATTCCAGTGATGTTTGTTTCTTATACCATCTATAAATTTCTGATAATGTCACTTATTTTCCCAATCAGATGAAGTTACTTCAGGATATAAATGTACTTATTTTCCAATCAGCATCTCAGCTTTGTAGCAGCCAGCAAAGCACTAGGAGAGAATTCTTTACATTTTTTCTGAACTCACCAATATATGTATTTTGGATTTTTAAAAAAGTTCCTGTGGTCTACTTTATCACAAGTAGAAACTATAAGGCTGTTATGATGAAAATATACACAGACTCACTTAAAATTAGATTTTTAAAGAGTGTGAAGCTATATGCTTGGACAACTGCTTCCTAGTAACATAAAGGTTAAAGTTTGCAATATATAATAACAAAATATATTCTTAAGACATCTACTTGCGATCATTACTATGAGAGACATAAATGTATGAAATAGAGACATAAAACACAAGCACTTTTAAAGAGTACATGTCCACATGAAACACTTAGGTAACATTTAAACATTACCAAATATATATTTCAGGAAATTTACATAATAAGTACATACATACATATACACAAACACCCTTTTAAGCGCTAAAAAACACCATATGAAGCTAAGTGCTTTAAAAAATTTAATGCGATATGGACTATAAGGGCTTATTTATTTAAATATGTTTGAACTGATTTTAGAGGAAAGAAGGGAGAGGGAGAAACATGGATGAGAGGCTGCCTCTGGCATACCCCATTCTGGGGATGGAGCTTGCGCCCTGACCGAGAATTTAACCAGCAACCTCTTGGTGCATGGGCTGACACGCAATCAACTGAGCCACACTGGCCAGGGCCGCAAAGGCTTCTTCATAGAGGTAGTTCCTATCTAGATTTAAATAACAGTCCAGGATGACCTGACTGAGTCAGAATGATTGTAACTAGAGAGAAGGACAGGAGTTTGTAATCTCCTTACCTCCCAGGATAGAGAACACAATGCTTTTGCACATTACAAGTACACAATAATAATGACTGAATGAATGAAAAGTAAGCTGAGACCAGACTAAATCTTATCTTGCATTCAGAGTTTTTAAAGGTTTCAGCAGAGGATTATATGCCATTTAATCTGGCGGCAGTAAAATCTCCCCAAGCGGCTGCTCAGGAAACCACAGCAATTGACAATTTCCTCTCATTCTTCTTTTCATTTCCGCTCACTTATGTAAGTGTTTCTGTAAATACTTACTAAACTTTGTAAATATCTTGGAAATAGTAATTGCTTCTGGTATGGAATGAGACCCTTACTGTTTCCACTCAACAAATCTAATCGTGCTAAGGAAAAAATATCATACTGGAAGCTTTATAATATCATGTGTTTCTGAGAGAAGAAGGCTTAACAGTGCTCCATAAACTCTGACAGCATGCAAGTTACACTAACATAAGCTATCCTTGCCTCTGGAATGAGAACCACCTCTTTGTAAGACTCGTATGGCTTTTAGCTACTACCTGAGAGTGCTTCTCCTCGTTGCAACACTTCTTCGATATTGGCCACCATGAGCCTCTGCACGTCTTGCAATTCAGTGTTGATGGAGCCTAGGTTTCTCCGAGCACGACTGTCAGTGTACAGCTTCTTGGTTTTCTGAATGTAGGTCTCTACAATGATGGAGAACAATGACCATGAATGACTTCTTTCATGTCCATCAAAATACTGAAATAGCGATTAGGGAGTTCTGGGTTTAGTGCTGGATTGTAATATCCATGCTTACTCAATCGATTGCATGAGTATCAAAAGGGGAGTTTTGATTTTTTTATTTGTAAATGGTTAAGATATAATTAGATGACCATACAGGAGAAATGTCCTTCGAAGTGCAAATTAGAAGTACCTACTTTCAGGATCCTTAGAGAAATTAAGACTCAACTACAGTAAGCCTTTCCTGAAAGCAGACATTTTCCAACTGTATTCTGAGGAGTCTTTTTTTTTAAAAATATATTTGATTGATTTTTTTACAGAGAGGAAGGGAGAGGGATAGAAAGCTAGAAACATCAATAAGAGAGAAACATCCATCAGCCACCTCCTGCACACCCCCCACTGGGGATGTGCCCGCAACCAAGATACATGCCCTTGACCGGAATAAAACCTGGGACCTTTCAGTCCATAGGCTGATGCTCTATCCACTGAGCCAAACCGGCTTCAGCTGAGGAGTCTTACAGTTTTATTACTTAACTCGAGACATTCCCTTATAAAGAAAAAGAAAGAAAGAAAAGAAAAAGACTGGCAACAATCTAGCATTTCTACAGACTAACATGGCAAAAGAGTCCCTCTATCATTAAAAAGTTGAAAAAATTTGTCTTTTTCTTTAATGTTCATCCCAGTTTCACTCTGTTCATAAACTTTGGGTAAAGCAGACATGTATTAGGGAGTTTTCCCAAATAATCACTAAAAACTGCAGCTTCATTCATGTTTAGGTCATGTCTATATTTCTCAGAATTATTGAAGAATGACTTACTACTAAAGATTACATTCTCAACATTTGACAAAAATCTTAAGCTGTCTGTGCTAGATACCTCTCATTTGCCTCTTTTGATCTCCTCTCCACTGCTCTGCACCCTGCTTTTGCCTTGGGAAGTTGACCTACATGGACCATATCAATAGTCCATGCTAAGAAAAAAAAATACCATATTGATATAGCTTCAAGCCAAAGGGGGAGCCCCAAGAGTAGGAAAGAAGAGCGAAGAGTGACATCAGGGTACTTAATCCTCTAGCTCCTCCCTGAAAAGTCACCTTGGGCTGGCAATGTCCCTCCACCAACTTACACTGGAGTTGGCCTTCTCTATAAATGTTCTCCTTGCCCAAACCAGAAACTGCTTCTTTTTCTCATTCCTTTGGGCCTGCGGATGGTAACAATTACTGTGTTACGGGTCCCAGTACCTTGCAGTTCACCTATAACCCATTCATGTCTCTGTCTATAATCCTTTAACCTAACTTGAGTATACCAATTATTTCCTGTGTGACCTTGACAACAGCAGTCTTTTTTTTTTTCTTTCTTGGCTTACTGGACTGCTATTGTCTATAAAGGTAAATTAAAAAACACATACATTAAAAAAATTAGCTCTTGGAGAGTTATAAAGCACTGGAGTATTTTGCTAAACTTTATTTCTAAAAAACAAGATGACCTCCTTATCTAGAAAACGAATCATTTCAGAAACATAGAGATAGTATAAACCAATTTCTTTTTTAAAAATATATATTTTATTGATTTTTTTACAGAGAGGAAGGGAGAGGAATAGAGAGTTAGAAACATCAATGAGAGAGAAACATCAATCAGCTGCCTCCTGCACACCCCCTAGTGGGGATGTGCCCACAACCAAGGTACATGCCCTTGACCGGAATCAAACCTGGGACCCTTCAGTCCACAGGCCGACGCTCTAGCCACTGAGCAAAACCGGTTTCAGCACAATTTTTTTTTTTTAACTAAAAATCTCAGCCGTGAAGGTTGACCATACCTGTTCTTACTTCCTCTACTTGCTGTACTAGGACATTTCCTTTGATGTACTGCCATCAAATACTTTAACAAGGCTGAGCAGTGCTGAGTCTATAATTCTTATACAAATATCAACACCCATACCATTACTTCAGCATGTAGTAAATGTTTTCTCCCAATGCCATCTATCTTCTGGTACTTTTCTTTAAAATTAGAGAATCTTATTTTTCTAAAAGAAACAAGACACCAAAAATCTTGCTAATTTTCAAATTCTGACCTCCATAAAATGAGCCTTACTGTGACTGTGTGTGTGTCTGCTTGGGAAAAGAACTCAGCTATTATATACCAATTACGAAGACTTGACCTTAATGACGAATCAAACCAAATAACCAAAAAGAGCAAAGGGCAACAAGTTCTATGGGGAAAAGATCAAAAGACTAGCGAAAATTACTTATAAGAAGGAAGCCCCGTTCATTTAAAAGGACAAAAAGAGGTGGAATGAAAGAGGCAGAATCCAAAACTTCAGTAAAATTATGTGAAAATCATCAGCGTAACAAATAGCTTTTCCGTATTCTTTGCTCCCGTGACAGAGAGGTGAGGGACAAAAACTTACCAAACTCGATAAAGCAATAGGGCCTGGACACAGTGGGCACCTTCTTGCCATACTGCTCATCAAACTCGGAGTGCAGGTCTTCCAGGTAGGCAAAGGCCAGCTTCTTAGGGAAGTTAGCCTCACTCAAAACCAAGTAACACACTCCGTGTTCAATTATGTAGCTGGAGAGAGACAAAAGCGTAAGAAAAAGCTGTTTGCACAGTAACAATTGCTCTGACGATTCGAAGCAGACTCTCAGTGCCATATAAGCTTTTCCAAAATATTCTAACCTAAGCCGTTGGAGGCTACCTAAATCAGAAAGCCCATTTCAAACAACAAATCCTTGGAATCAGAAAGCAAACGTCTTTCCGTTATTAGAAGTACATTCCAAAAGGAGTGCTTAGTCATGTGCAGTATAACTATCCATTCACTACATAATTCTTCACCTGAACTGTCCTAATAACAAAGGCTTTTTCTGGAAATCTTGGAGCTGTGACTCCATCCATCCTTGGATTATATAAAACTAGTATACACCGTTTTAAACTCCTTCCAGCTGTAAGAAAAACAGTGAAATAAAAAATGTCATGGATACTTAAAAGTTGGAACGGAATGTTATTTATAGAAAATAATGACCTCGGGACTAAAAATATCCCCTGGTATCAAGGTAGGAGGACTCTGCGTCCACTGGAAGCTGCCTAGCAACAGCGCTGGCTTCCTCCTGGGAGAATGAGCTTCCCAACATTCTGGAATGAACTATGATTCAGATGAGCTACTAAGCCTGGACAAGCAGAGCAAGGAAACTGAGGCAGGTAGTTAATCAAGCAGTTTACAGCCGTCTAGTAAGTTTGAAGTTATCTTACTTTTAAAAAATTATTCTCATCACGTGATACTTACATTTACCATATTTCTGTATTTCGTACTTAAATGATCACAGAGAGAGCAGAATTATACTCACTGAAAACTCATGGTGTCAGCTTCCAAAGTGCATCTGGTAGGGGACTGCTCGTTCAGTTTTCGAAAGAGTTGCTTGGCCTGACTCTGGTACTTCTGAAGGTCCCGAAAAGCCTGAAAGAAGACACCTTCATTTAAGAATTTTCCGGCCCTGGTCGGTATTGCTCAGTGGTTAGAGTGTTGTTATTGGTCTGGATCTGAGGCTGAGTATTGAGAAAGAATAAAGTGAAATCTTAAAATTCTTTATAGTAAAGTGCTGAGCTCAGAGTAAAAATGAGGAAGCAATAAAAAATTATTTCAGCCGAAACCGGTTTGGCTCGCTGGATAGAGCATTGGCCTGAGGACTGAAAGATCCCGGGTTTGGTTCCGGTCAGGGGCATGTACCTTGGTTGTGGGCACGTCCCCGGTGGGAGGTGTGGAGGCAGCTGATAGATGTTTCTATCTCTCTGTCCTTCTCCCTTCCTCTCTGTAAAAACAATCAATAAAATATATATTTAAAAAAATTATTTCAATGGCAGATAAGCAAGGTACAAGTAAGTATAGCTATTTTAAAATGGTGACTTGAAACTGCAAATGAAAACCACAATGAGACACCACCTGACACCTGCCAGAATGGCTAATATCAAAAAGACAAGAAGTAACAAGTGGTGGTGAGAAATTGAGAAAAGGGAACCCTCATTCACTGTGGTGAGAATGCAAATATACATATGCAACATTGTTTAATGATAACGTACAATGGTGCAGCCCCTATGAAAACAGTATGGAGGTTCCTCAAAAAATTCAAAATAGAACTGTCGTATGATCCAGCAATCCTACTTCTGGGTAGTTATTCAAAGAAAATGACACAGTAATTTGAAAAGATATATGTGCACTGAATATTCACTGCAGCATTATATACAACAGCCGAGATATGGAAACAACCTAAGTGTCCATCAATGGATGAAAGGATAAAGAAGATGTGGTATATATATACACAGTAGAATACTATTTGGCCAGTAAGAAAATGGAATCTTACCATTTGTGACATCATGGATGGACCTTGAGGGCCATTACATTGAGTCAAAGAAAGAAATATTATATGACCTCACTTACATGTGAAATCTAAAAAACAAAACAAACCAAAAAACCCCAATCATAGATGCAGAGAACAGACTGGTGGTTGCCAGGGGCAAGAGGGAGTAGTGAGTCAAAACAGATGAAAGGGATTAAAAGGTACAAACTTCCAATTATAAAAGAAATAAATCATGGGGGTCTAACATACAGCATGACGACTAATATTAGTAACACTAGGAGCCCAGCGCACGATTCGGAATGATTCGAAGTGCATGATGCCGCCCATCCTCGAGTCGCCGGTCCGGTCCTGCCTCGCTCCCCGGCCCCGCAGCAGTTGTGGCTGTTGCCAGTCCGGCCCTGCCTCCCTCTCTGGTCCTTGAAGCAGCTGCAGCCGCTGCTGATCAGGCCCTCCCCCAGCACAGGCGCACGGAGACCCCTGCCACCTGCCCCGACACTGCATGCACAACCTCTTCCTGTCCGGTTGACCCGTTACAGCGTCCCAGTTAATTAGCATATTTCTCTATTATATATGGAGAGGGAGGGAGAGAGAGAGAGAGAGAGAGAGAGAGAGAGAGAGAGAGAGAGAGAGAGAGATTGTACTGCATATTTGAAAGTTTCTGAGAGTAAATTTTAAATGTCCACATTACAAGAAAAAAAATGTAACTATGTATGGTGATGGATGGTAGCTAGATTTATTGTGGTGACCATTTCACAGTGTATACAAACATCAAATCATTACGTTGTATACCAGGAATTAATAGATTACAGGTAAATTATACCTCAATTAAAAAATAGCCAAAACCGGTTTGGCTCAGTGGCTAGAGCGTCGGCCTGCGGACTGAAAGGTCCCATGTCAAGGGCATGTACCTTGGTTGCGGGCACATCTCCAGTAGGGGGCATGCAGGAGGCAGCTGATAGATGTCTCTCTCTCATCGATGTTTCTAAGTCTCTATCATACCTCTCCCTTCCTCTCTGTAAAAAATCAATAAAATGTATTTTAAAAAATAAAATAAATAAGAATAAAATGGTAAACTGAACAATTAAATATGAATAAGAAAGTAAACAAGTGAACCTGGGAGTTAGGCAGAGACCAGTAGAACTATCAATTTGTATATTTATCTTGTTTAGCAGTCTTTATGGCAATGATTTGTTATAATGCTGTTCACTAGAGAAATACTTCTATATCAACACATATAAGTATATATATGCATGTACATGTGCATATAAATGTATACATAATTTTGTATATTAATACTTTGAAATAATTAACATTATATACTATCATTAAACAATATTGTGTGTGTACAGGGTGTCCAAAAAATGTATACACACACTTTGAATAATTATAAAGGCAGTGTTTATTAAAATACATTTTATTTTCAAAATTGATCTATCAGCTGTTAAGGTGTGTATACATTTTTTGGGGACACCTTCTATATAAATAATTTTTTTTTCATGACTGGTCAGTCAATAAAGGAGACTGAACATTATCACATGCTTTGAACTAGTGCACAATATCCTACGTTCCCAGGTTTGAATGGTATTGCCAATCTGTTTGCTTGCCTGTGCCATTATGTAGCATTCAGGAGAGTTCTGAACCCACAAAAACAGATAAAAAGAATGAAATAAAGTTAGAAATGCTACTAAAGTGCCAACAAATAAAATATTGGCTTTACAATATAATCACCTGGAGATCTAAAAAAAAAACAAAACAAAACTCATGTACAATCTCCACCCTGAAATGAATTAAATCAGCATCTTGCACACAGAACTCATACACTGCTTTTTTTAAAATATCCACAACCAGAGATGTTAAGTTTTTGACAGCTAAAGGCAGGTGAGCACCTTAAAGTTTACTTTATATCTGACAAGTCAGACTCGCTCAAGGGCTTTAGGCCAAGAAGAGGAGCTAGCATTTGAGCCCGAGCAGGCTAGCTCTGAGTTCTGCTCCTACGCAGGCTATACCACTCTTCAATTAAAACTGCTGCAGCAACAGCAGGCACACCTTCTAGGTGACGTTTCACCATTTAATATTAAGTCAAACTCATAGAAAGTGTTCAAGAAACCATGTGGCAGCTAGAATCTAGGTCTCACAACATATACACTGCTTATGTTAAAGATAAACCTTGCCAGAACCAGTTTGACTCAGTGGATAGAGCATCGGCCTGCGGACTGAAGGGTCCTGAGTTCGATTCCCATCAGGGGCATGTGCCTTGGTTGTAGGCGCATCCCCAGTGGGAGGTGTGCAGGAGGCGGCTGATCGATGTTTCTCTCTCATTGATGTTTCTGACTCTCTATCCCTCTCTTTTCCTCTCTGTAAAAAAATCAATAAAATATTTTTTTAAAAAAAGATAAACCCTATTTGCTTTCAAGATTAAAGTCTACCTAAAAATAATTAAATTAGATATCTTAATTCTGTCTCCTACTTTATCTAAAATGAACTTGAACCTTTCATACACTATAAGGAAAGGTATCAGTTGGTAATCCAATAATGTCTGATAAATTCTGAAACTAACCTGAGTTCATCCAGTAGCATATTTAGGATGTCATTCTGTATATAATATAAAAAGTACAGGGTAGTAATTGGCCAAACAACTGCAACACTTTTCATTGATGTCAGTAGGACTGCTGAACACTTAGTTGCATCAAATGCCATCTTTTGCCTTTGCAAACACTTTAAACACTTTTTTTTTTTTTTAGGTAAACACTTATCACTTTTAAATTCCTGATGAACTCAACTGGTCAAAGGCCAGAAGCACCAGAACCAACCATCTTCCTCTGAATTACAGTAAGGTAATTAATCAAAACTCACTTAACTCTAAACAGACTATGCTGTTTTTGGAGCTACCTATTGCCTACTAGGTTAGCTCTTGAAGTCCACAGAGCTGGGGCAAAATGAAAGAGAAGAGAGTATGTTTCATTAATAGGTAGAGCAGAAAGGTAGGTGAAAAAACTGCAAACACCTGAAAAGGAGAAACAGCAGAATGGGAGAAAGAAAACACAGATGATCAGTTAGGGACTCTAGGACTGAAAGGAAAAATTGATCTCTCTATTGCCCCAGGTCTACACTTCTAGTTAAGCAAAGGAAACAATGCATAAGACAATCTGCTGATATATATTTTTTTATTTTACTCTCTATTGTATTATCTGAATAACCATTCAACTGCTGTAATAAGGCGGCTTGTAGAGGAACTAGAACATAGTAACTATTTAAAATATGTTCTATCTTATCATTATAGATCATTGAAAAGGTATATTGAATTGTCTGGCCTGGACAATTAAGATATTTACTATAAAAGTATTTGGAAGAGATATCCATTTCTTAAAAAAATTATTTCTAGACACCTAAGAGGTAAATACATTATTAAAAAGTCATAGAACAATGCCAAAACCGGTTTGGCTCAGTGGATAGAGCGTTGGCCTATGGACTGAGAGGTCCCAGGTTCGATTCGGCCTGTGAACTGAGAGGTCACAGGTTCGATTCCGGTCAAGAGCATGTACCTTGGTTGCGGGCACATCCTCAGTGGGGGGCATGCAGGAGGCAGCTGATAGATGTTTCTCTCTCATCGATGTTTCTAACTCTCTATCCCTCTCCCTTCCTCTCTGTAAAAAATCAATAAAATAAAATTTTTAAAACAGTCACAGAACAGGTTGTAAATTTAGTGTAGTGGTAGGTACTAAGGCTCTAGTCTGGTGTCAGACAGATATTGATTAAAAACCAGGGTTCCAAATCAGGGTTGATTTTGCTCCACTCGCCATCCCCCACCCCAGGACATCTGGCAATGTCTGCAAACATTTTCAGTTGTCACAACTGGAGGGAGGATGGAGGTAGTGCTACTGGCATCTAAAGTATAGAGATCGCAGATGCTGCTAGACATCCTACAATGCATAGGACAGTTTTCTGCAATAAAGAATTATCCAGCCAAAACCGGTTTGGCTCAGTGGATGGAGCATCGGCCTGTGGACTGAAGGGTCCCAGGTTCGATTCCGGTCAGGGACATGTACCTTGGTTGCGGGCACATCCCAGGTGGGGGGCGTACAGGAGGCAGCTGATTGATGTGTTTCTCTCTCATCGTTATTTCTAGCTCTCTATCCCTCTCCCTTCCTCTCTGTGGAAAATCAATTTTAATTATATATATAATTACCATCCCAAAATGTCAACAGTACTAAAGTTAAGAAATCCTGATAAAAAATTGCATTGTGCCCAGCCAGAGTGGCTCAGTTGATTGAGCATTGTCCTGTGCACCAAGGATTGCTGGTTCAATTCCCAGTTAGGGCACATATTTGAATTGTGGTTCCGTCCCTCGTCAGGAAATGTACAGAAGGCAATCAATCAATCAATGTTTCTCCCCCGCCCTCCCCACTCTTTCCTTCTTCTCTCTAAGCATGTCCTTAGGTGAGGATTAAAAAAAATTTTTTTTTAATTTGTTGTGCTACTTATAAGCTATGTGACTTTACTCAAGAGACCCATCCTATATTTCAGAGCTGCCTTATCTATAAGTAGGGATAATAACAGTATCTATTCCTGTTACAATTGCATGATATGCACTCGACAAGCTTAGCACAGTGCATGGAATGTAGTAAGCATCCTATAAATATTCTGTATACTACTGTAATGGTAAAAATTAGTCTACAATTGATATTTTTGCAGGTAATAAAAGTTCAATACTTTATCATTCAAAGTCAACATTTCTAAAGGAAATCACCATGAGATTACAATCACAAAAAATATTTTTGTGTCAAGTTTTTTTCCTTGTCAATTGAACAAAGCAACCCATTTTGATAGATGGGTACCTAATTTTTTAATTAAGAAACACACAATAATATGTCAATTTTTCAATAAAGCAGCAAGGTAGAGAGAAGGAGCCTACTAATATTAATTTAACTTCAAATCCATTTTGTATTCTTTGCCCTCACTGAAATTCAATGCAATAGCTGGAAAGCTGACCAGATTTCCCCCACTTTGGGAAAACTATGTCTCAGTTAAACGCCACATCCTTTAAAGAACATTTCGCCACACCATCCTACTTTCCCAAATCATGCTCCATTTAAAACTTCCACTCCTTCTGTGGAGTGTTCCTAGAAAATCTTAACAAATTGGAAAAGAAAAAAAATATTTCACAATTTAAAATCCAGGGCATGCTCCATTTTTTTTTCACATTTTATATCAATGTTTAAACTTGTTTTGTTGAATGAACCGAAAACATTTCACTTGGCCTGACCTGCAGCTTCAAAACCTGTATCACTGTTCTTCTAAAAGTGAAAGGAAACACATTTCTCTATCAAACCTACCAACGCATACAACCAAAGAGAAGCCTCCCTTATTCCTTGACACTGCTGTCAGTTTAAATGTCATTTCTTCTGGGAAGAGTTTCCTGATCTCCCCAAATCAACGGAGATACCATCCCCTTCCCATGTTTAACCAAACCTCCTTCCTCTTCTATAGCAGTTAGTTACACTACGTTATAACTGCTTGTTAGTTGTATGGCTTTTCCTCCAAACACCTTAAATTCCAGGAAAGCAGGGTCTATGTGCGCTAATCCCCTGCATTAGCACCAGGCTTGGCTCATCTGATGTGCTTCGTAATTTATTTTTCATGAATAGATGAACAAAAAGCCCAAGAAAAGATACGTGCAAAAAAAATAATTTTTTTTTCCTACAACCCGTCTTAATTTTAGGCCTGGAAGTTTTCGTCCACAAACTACGTAGGTTGTCTGAGAAAGCAGGATAAAACTGGTTACTTGAAACGTGTCATAAAAAGTTCCTTCTCGGCCTCCCTTCTTCAGAGACCTCCCAACCTCGCCCTGGAAACCTGTTGCACCCCAGAAATTTCCCTTGTGAGTCTAAGGCACCGAGGTGCTCCCTTTTCAAGATGTCTGGAGTTGCTGCTGTTGTTTTTAATCAATTCAGTACATTTTGGAGCACCTCGTAGCAGAAAGCTATCTCTATATTGTAAATCGGTGGTTCTCAACCTTCCTCCTGCCACGTCCCTTTAATGCAGCTCCTCATGTTGTGGTGACCCCCAACCATAAAATTATTTTCGTTGCTTAGCATGTTGTGGTTGGGGGGGGGAGAGGGGGGTCACCACAACACGAGGAACTGCATTACAGGGACGTGGCATGAGGAAGGTTGAGAAGCACTGTAAAATGTAAATGCTATCATGAACACAAAGAGGACTGAGATCTGTCATTTCCCGGCTAGGAAACTCTATTAAAAGGCAAATAAATAAATAAATAAATAAACAAACAAACAAACAAACAAACAAACAGTAAGATCAAGGTGTAAAGCCTTAACAGGAAGCTAACACAGGGGCTTTCACTCCACCAGTAGGAAACTCTATTAAAAGGCAAATAAATAAATAAATAAATAAACAAACAGTAAGATCAAGGTGCAAAGCCTTAGCAGGAAGCTAACACGGGGGCTTTCCCTCCACCAGTGAGAATTCTAGAAGGAGGTGGGGACGGATCGATGCCCCGGCTTTCGGAAGGCCAGGAAGGAAGGCGCCGCGCTGAACTTCACCCAGGCGCCTGCCTGCATGTGGCAATGTGGCCTCACCCACTCGCCCACAGAGAGAGAGCACCAGCAAGCGAGGGCAAGGATCAGGGCTGCAGGCTTTGGGAGCTCACTGAGCCCGGGGCCTGTCCGCCAAGCCTCTGAGCAGCCAAAACTTACACGTCCTGGAGGTTCACCAAGTCCCTCAAGCGTTTCAGAGCCCCGGGGGGAGGGGGGTGCTCCCTCCCCATCAGCTGAACCCCTCCAGCACCCCTTCCCCAGGGCGTCTGGTTTGTTCGTCTTCAGAGACACAGGCAAACACAAAACTCCACCTCCGCCGATTCCTTCTAACAGGTAGTCTTCCCCCCCCCCCCCAAAGCCCAAAGGCGAAAGAGCAGAGACTTCAGAGAGGACGGGGGCGTCTGGGAAGAAATCACGTCCTCAGAGCACATCCTCCCCCACCCCCCCACCCCCCCACTCCGGCAGGGACGTGGGGTCGCGGGGACGGACCCAGGAGCTCACCTGCTCGTCCTCCTGGATGGAGGCGGCCAGCGGGAGCCCGTCCGCCACCCGGGCGATCATCGTGAGCAGCAGCATCTTCGCAGGCGACGGGAACCCGGCGCTGGGCCGCACGGCCGCCGGCGTCCTCTGGCTTCCCTCCCTCCGCCGCGACCACAGTGAGAGCGCCGCCTCCGCTCCCGGAGACCCAGCTCCTGGCGTCTCCGCTTCCTGCTGAGGTGGCCGGAAACAGGCTCCAGGGCGTTCCACTTCCGGTCCCCACAACGGGCTTCCGGCCGGGAAACGCAACCCTCGCGAACACAGTTCCGCCGCCTCTCCTCCCACCTCCAGAAACTTCCCCCCCACTCACGTTCCTGGATTTCTCGAGCTTCCAAGAAGCCTTGAGGGCGTGTGGCACACGAACCGAAATAGAAAGTTCTAGTTCCTGGTACTTGACATTTGGAGAGAGGCCTGGAGGGTGGGAGTTAATGAGTACTTAGATGGAGGGTGTAATAAAATAAAATCAGGCTACACATTTTCATATTTAATTTTTCTGTTTTTTTTATATTATGTATCCTATACATAGTATTTTATGTTAGTAGATTTTAAGGCAGATTTTGGCCTTTTTTTTTTTTTGCTTGTTTATGCTATAGGGGCTTAATCACAAGGAACAACAACAGCCTGTAATTATTGGAATCGAGAGTCCCTGAACAGTTTCTGGTAAAAAAGGAGAAGGAAAAGGAAGAAGAAGATATTGTGTATGTGAATAAATGACCAAATACAGGACCTAGAAATCACCTAGGTCAATCACTCTTCCAAAAGCTGGGACCTCTCTACATCTATTATGATAGATAACAGGGTAGCCTTGCTAGAACTTCCAGTAACTACATAACACCTGCAGGAGAGACCCCTAGAAATTCCATTTATGTTTCCATCTCTCTTTTCTTGGGTGTCCCCATCTTTAAAATGGGGATATTGTCTGCCTCTCTAGATTGTTGTGAATATTAAATGAAAAAAAAATGTAGGTACACAGGTTTTGTAAACTATAAACTTTTTAAAATTTATTATTTAAAAATAACAAGTACTTCTGTATTTATTATATGAATAACAACTCTTTTTTAAATATATTGATTTTTTTACAGAGAGGAAGGGAGAGGGATAGAGAGGAGTTAGAAACATAGATGAGAGAGAGACATCGATCAGCTGCTTCTTACACGCCCCCCCCCCCACCGGGGATGTGCCCACAACCAAGGTACATGCCCTTGACTGGAGTCAAACCTGGGACTTTTTAGTCTGCAGGCTGATGCTCTATCCACTGAGCCAAACCGGTTTTGGCAATAACAACTCTTTATTAAGCACTTGCAGTTGGTGTTAAGTTATTTAACTGAAGAACTCAGGAAGATTGTTTAATGTTAGGTTCCCACTTTGTAGTTGGAGAAAAAACACTAGAGAGTTATTTTTCCAAGGTGACACAGGTAGCAGTGATGGAAACAGGATTTGAACAGGGGTTGAACTTCAAAGCCTATTCTTGTAATCTTGATGCAACTCTGTCTTAACACTTAACCATAAGAAAAGAGCTCGTGTTTTTGTTACCTTTTCTATAACTCTACAGCTATTAGGGGAAAACGAATATTATTTTTTGAGAGGATTTGGGGAGGAAGACCCAATAAGATCTAATGATTGACTCCAGATAAAAGACTGGGATATATGTAAGACAAAGAAACCAAAGGGGTAATTAACAGACAGTGAGAAAGAAAACAGAAGACAATCCTTGTGTATATGAGAGCCTAAGTTGATAAAATCATAATATCTTAAATTTAGAATAGCTCGTAGATAAAAGCTGATCTAACTTCCCATCTTCCAACTCAGTAAGAACAGCCTTCTACCAGTTTCAAATGGTAGTCATTCAGCCTCTTCAAGAACAATTCCAGTAATGAGTTATTAATACAAATATTTTAACTTAGTGCAATTACATTAATATAATTAATTTGAGGATACTGCTACAAGAGTCAGAGAAGTAGACAGAGAATACAGCAGGCATGCACAAGGAGCAGAGTTGGAGCAAGTCTCAGCTTTCTTCCAGTTCCTTGGCTCTGTCTGGTCTCTTCCCAAGGCCCATAAACATTCCTGCACACACATTCTGTGAGCCACCGTTATTTCTTTACAATAAGTTCCCCCCACACATACATTTTTGCTTAGTTTCTTTTACTTACAACTACAAAAATTAACTAGTAGAGGAATGCAGAGTCAACCTGAAGCAAAACTTTCTTGAAACAGAAGCATTCATATTTGAACCTCTTACATTTTCCTCTTAGACACACTATCCTGACTCCGTTTATACACCCTGAAATTATTCCTCCAAGGAGAGGGCAGTGGTCTTCTTAGGTCACAGAGCAGCCAGCGGGAGAGGGCCAGAACTGTCTCTGTGTGAAACTGCCCCACATTAGACCTCGGGAGCTCTGAAATCTGAACTGCTTTTGCTTCTGGCTTAATGAGTATCATTTCATTCACACCCAGGAGTTACCTTTGAGCTCCTGCCCTTTGGTCCTTTGGGCAATATAGGACTAAGTAGTAATGACAAATACTGTGATCAAAATCTGGAAGGTTCTCAACTCTTTTACACTGAATGAAAAAAAAAGGGGAGGGAATAGTATCAAAAGTTGTCTGTCCACAGCTTTAGAGTTATAAAGCTTACATACCTTTGCCTGAAACCTAACAACACTGTGAAATGGGTCAAATACAAGAATCATGGAGCTTGTAAATGTTGTACTAAAACACACACACACACACACACACAAAAAAAAAAAAACACGAAAAAAAAAGAAGCCTTGAATATCAGAGTTTTAAATTCTTAAAACCTATCAAGAGCCGAAACCAGTTTGGCTCAGTGGATAGAGCATCGGCCTGCGGACTGAAAGGTCCCAGGTAAGATTCTGGTCAAGGGTATGTACCTTGGTTGTGGGCACATCCCCAGTAGGGGGTGTGCAGGAGGCAGCTGATAAATGACTCTCTCTCATCGATGTTTCTAACTCTCTATCCCTCTCCCTTCCTCTCTGTAAAAAAAAAATCAATAAAAAAATATTTTTAAAAACTTATCAAAGAAACTGAGTAAAGCACATATCTAAATCAATTTAAATTAAGTTGCTAAAACAGGATGAGACTTTCCATTTAATGAGTCAGAAGGTTGCAGAGATTTTACACGTGAGATCAAAGGAAGCAATAAAAGCTTGTGTCTATTTATTCTTAAACAATTCTTGATAACCTAATTATATGCCAGACACTGAGCTAGGTTTTGAACATGAATAACAGTCCTGTGGCCCTTATTTACCCCCAGACCAAACACTGTCATTTAGGAGAAAAAACCCTGTAAGTAAATAGTGGCTCCTGTTCCATTTATATTACTATATGATTGCTTAAATGGGAGGGGAGAGTGTTTTTCAGATGCTCTTGGCAGACAAAAATACATAACCCCTGTATCTGGACTGATAGCCAGCCATATGCACTATACTGCAGAACCGGTTATTTAAAAAACTGAACTGCTTTCTTTTCTTTTTTAAAAAATATTTTATTGATTTTTTACAGAGAGGAAGGGAGAGGGATAGAAAATCAGAAACATCCATGAGAGAGACATTGATTAGCCGCCTCCTGCATGCCCCGTACTGGAGTTGTGCCCTCGAGCAAGGTACATGCCTCCAACCAGAATAGAACCTGGGACCTTTCAGTCTGCAGGCCGACGCTCTATCCACTGAGCCAAACCGGTCTCTGCTGAACTGCTTTCTTACACCTTTCACCAAACAGCTGTTGCCCTTAAAAGCCCTCCTCAGCCACCACCTTAGGTTCTGCCTTCACAGTTTACCCAGATTAGGTTCTGATTGGTCGGTTTTTATGCCAGTCAGCATCAAAAGCTCCGCCTCCAAGGCAGCCATTGGCTCCTCTGTGAAATCCAGAATGGCACCACCTTCACGTAGGCGCCAGCCCTTCAGTCACACAAGTCCCCTACTGTAGGTGTATCCCTGGCTCCTCTGAGAAGGGATACTTCAGGTCTGTGCTGGTGGCAATTTTGAACTCTCATTTCTGACCTAACCTTCTTACAGTGCGAGCTCTATGAAGGCAAGCATTTGTCTTGTTCATTCTTAATTCACTAGTAGACTTTAACTGTGACTATGCACACAGGCTGTCCTTTTGAGGTGAAAAGTATACATTTGGGGAGGAAGGAGGAGAACAGTACAAAGTGTGTATTGTAAGTAATGTGAAAGTCCCTATTTAAAAGAATTACTGCTTTAAATAGCCTGCTTCGAATATCCAGCCTGCCTTCCAGAAGCTACCAGGTAGCTGCTACCTTATGAAACCCCGTCTTTTATCAGGTCAGTTTGGTCTCCCTACTTCGTTGGGAAGCCAGGCCCAGCTTGGAGTTTGGGGTAATAGGAGTGCGGTGGGGAGATGGTGTATGGAGAAGGATAGCTGGGGTAGTTTTGATAGCATCTAAATATGTTACTGACATTAAAAATAATTTTAACAGATTTCTTTCAGCCCCTAAATTCATTCAGAGCAGAAAAAGTAGTCGTTTGTTATCCTCCAGAGTCTAGTATCCTGAACCTGGAATGTAGCAAATGCTCAATTAATATTCATTGAATAAATGACTGAATGAATGACATGCTCTGGATTGAGATAATACTTCATTGGTTGTATACTGTACTAAGTAAAGACATACCCATAATCATTTCCTTCGTGGATTGGAAGATGCATAGTTAAAGTGGCCATATTACTCAAAAGCAATACACAAATTTAATGCAATCAAAATCCCAATGTCATTTTTTAAAGAAATAGGACCAAAAAAAAATCATTAGATTTGTATGGAACCACAAAAGACCCCGAATAGCCAAAGCAATCCTGAGAAGAAAAAAAAGAACGAAACCAGAGGTATCACACAACCTGACTTCTAATTATACTACAGAGCAATGGAAATCAAGACAGCATGTTATGGGCAGAAACACACACACACACACACACACACACACACACACACACACAGACCTAAGAAACAGAATTGAGAGCCCAGATATAAAACCACACCTATATGGGTAGATATTTTTTTTAAATATATTTTATTGATTTTTTTACAAAGAGGAAGGGCTAGAGATAGAGAGAGTTAGAAACATTGATGAGAGAGAAACACAGATCAGCTGCCTCATGCTCACCTCCTACTGGGGATGTCCCTGCAACCAAGTACATGCCTTTGACCGGAATCGAACCTGGGACCTTTCAGTCCACAGGCTGACACTCTATCCACTGAGCCAAACCAGTTTCAGCAGTAGATAATTTTTGACAAATGAGCCAGAAATACACAATGGAGTAAACAAAGCCTCTTCAATAAATGGTGCTGGGGAAATTGAAAAGCCACATGCAAAAAAAAAAATGAAACTAGATTACAGTTTAACCTCATGTACAAAAATGAATTCAAAATAGATTTAAGACCTAAATAAAAGATCTGGAACAATAAATTACGTAGAAGAACACGTAGGTACTAAACTTACTGACCTTGATTGTGGAGAACGTTTTATGAATTTGACCCCTAGGACAAGGAAAGTAAAGACAAAAGTAAATGAATGGGACTATATCCACCTAAAAAGCTTCTGCACAGCAAAAGAAGCCGATAACAAAACAAAGAGACAGCCAACCAAATGAGAGATGATATTTGCAAACTATGATAGCTCAAAGGTTTAATATCCAAAATATATAAAGCTCTCAGAAAATTGAACACCAAACAACCCAATTAAAAAATGGGGACCTTGCCAAAACCGGTTTGGCTCAGTGGATAGAGCGTCGGCCTGCGGACTGAAAGATCCCAGGTTCGATTCCAGTCAAGGGCATGTACATTGGTTGTGGGCACATCCCCAATAGGGGGTGTGCAGGAGGCAGCTGATGGATGTTTCTCTCTCATCTATGTTTCTAGCTCTCTGTCCCTCTCCCTTCCTCTCTGTGAAAAATCAATAAAATATATTTAAAAAAGGGGGGGGGACCTGAACAGACACCTCTGCCATTATCAACAGGACAAATAATAAAAAGTGTTAGAGAGGATGTGAAGAAAATGGAACTCTCATTCACTGCTAGTGGGAATGTAGTACAGCCACTATGGAAAACAGTCTGGCGATTCCTCAAAAAATTAAGAATAGAGTTACCATATGACCCAGCAATCCCTCTCCCGGGTATCTACCCAAAAAACTTGAAGACATGTATTCTAAAAGATATACTAAGTAAAGATATACCCATAATCATTTCCTTCATGGATGGGAAGAATCATAAAGTGGCCATATTACCCAAAAGCAATACACAGATTTATTGCAGCAGTATTCATGGTGGCTAAGACATATATACAATCGAATAATAGTTAACCGTAAGAAAAGACCAAAGACTGCCATTTGTAACTACATGGATGGATCTTGATACTATTATGCTAAGTAAAATAATTCAGTCAGAAAAAGCTAAGAACCAAATGATTTCATTCATATGCGGGAGATAAAACTGAAACTCGTAGACATTAACAGCAATGTGGTAGCTGCCAGAGGAAGGGGGTGAGGACTGGGGGATGAATGAGTTCTAATATAAGGTGACAGAAGATTTGACTTTGGGTGGTGGACATACAGTACAATATACAAATCTTGTATCATAGAAACCTACATCTGAAACTTATATGATCCTATTAACCAATGTCATTATAATAAATTTAATAAAAAATCATTCAATTAACAAGCAACAAGTGCTGGAGAGGATGTGGAGAAAAAGGAACCCTCCTGCACTGCTGATGGAAATGCAGACTGGTGCAGCCACTGTGGAGAACAGTATGGAGTTTCCTCAAAAAATTAAAAATGGGCCCTAACCGGTTTGGCTCAGTGGATAGTGTCGGCCTGTGGACTGAAGGGTCCCAGGTTTGATTCCCATCAAGGGCATGTACCTTGGTTGCGAGCACATCCCCAGTAGGGGGCATGCAGGAGGCAGCTGATCGATATTTCTCTCTCATCGATATTTCTAATTTTCTATCTCTTTCTCTTCCTCTCTGTAAAAAAGCAATAAAATATATTTTTAAAAAATTAAAAATGGAATTGCCATTTGACCCAGTGATCCCACTTCTGGGAATATATCCTAAGGATCAGAAAGAATATATGCACCCCCATGTTCAATAGCTAAAATCTGGAAAACAACCCCAGTAACCATTTGTAGATGAGTAGATTAAAAAAACAACCTGTGATATATTACATAATGTAATACTATGCAGCTGTAAAAGAGAAGGATTTCTTACCCTTTGAGACAGCATGGGTGCACCTGAAGATTATTATGCCAAGTGAAATAAGCCGGTCAGAGAAAAACAAATATCACATGACCTCACTTATATGTGGAATCTAACAAAAGAATCTGACGATCAAAATAGGTCCAGAGACATGTACACATGGAACAGACTGATAGATCTCAGATGGGAGGAGCTGGGGGTGAAGGATGGGCAGGAAAGATTAACCACCAAAGAAGAAATATGCAAGTATGCATAGCCCCTGGACACAGACAGTAGTATAGTGAAAACCTGGGGTGGGGTGGGGGCTGGGTTGGTGGGTGAAAGCGGGGCATCTGTAGTACTATCAATAATAAAAAAGAAGACATGTCCACTCAGAAATACATACATGAATGTTCATAGCAGCATTAGTCATAATATTAAAAAAATGCAAACAATCCAAAGGTCGATCAACTGATGAATGAGTAAAAAAATGTGGTCTTTTCATACAATGTGAAAAGCAATAAAAATGAATGGAATACTGGCATATGCTACAAAGTAAATGAACCTTGAAAACATGATGCTAAGTGAAAAAAAAGTCAGACACAAAAGACTGGATGTCACATGATTCCATTTATGTGAAATGTAAAGAAAAAATATAGGTAAGTGGTTGCCAGGGGCTGGTGGGAGGGAGAGCAGATGATAGAGATGGAAATAGTGAGTGCCTTTGATGGCTATGGGGTTTCTTTGCGGGAGTGTGCAGGAGGCAGCTGATCGATGTCTCTCTCTCATCGATGTTTCTGACTCTCTATCCCTCTCCCTTCCTCTCTGTAAAAAATCAATAACATGTATTTAAAAAAATGTTTTGAAATTAGATAGCAGTGATGATTGCACCATTCTGTGAATATACCTGAAAGCTACTGCTGAAAGAAATCAAAGACAAACTAAATACAGAGATATATTCCATGATTCTGGATAGGAAGACTCTATTTTTGTCAAGATGCCATTTCTTCCCAACTTGCGCTAAAGATTCAATGCATCCCTATCAAAATACCAGCCACTTATTTTGGGGATATCAACAAACTGATTCTAAAGTTTATATGCAGAGGCAAAAGACCCAGAACAGCAACATGATATTGGAGGAGAAGACCCAAGTTCAGAAGACCAACACTACCTGTGTAATAAAGACAGTGTGAGTTTGGTGAAAGAACAGACAAATAGGTCAATGGAACAGAATAGAGAGCCCATAAATAGAGCAACAAAATATAGTCGACTAATTTTGACAAAGGAGTAAAAGGCAAATGAATGGGGGAAGGATAGTCTTTTCAACAAATGGTGCAGGAACAACTACTGGCCATCTACATGCAAAACAATGAATGTAAATACAGATTGTTACACCTTTCACAAAAATTAACAGCATGGCCCGGCTGGCGTGGCTTAGTGGTCAACCTATGAACCAGGAGGTCACGGCTCGATTCATCATTAATGTTCCTCTCTCTCCTCCTCTGAAATCAGTCAAAAAAAAATATATATATGTATATATACACACACACATATATATGTGTGTATATATATATATATATATATATATATATATAATTAACAGCATGGGTAAAAGACTTAAATGTACATGCAAACCTGTAAAACTCCTAAAAGAGGAGAAAATCTAGATGGCTTTCGCTTTGGTGATGATTTTTTAGATACAATATAGATATGAGCCACGAAAGAAAGAACTGAAAAACTGAATCGCATCTAATTTTAATTTAAAACTTCTGTTCTACAAAATACACTGTCAAGAGATTGAGAAGACAAACTGTTCCCTTTTTCTCCTTTTTCTGTTCTTCAATTTGGAATTTTCTACCAACCTGCTTTCCGTTTCACTAATCCTGACTTCTGCTGCATTCAGACTGCTGTTAAGCATGCCCAATGAGTTCTTATTTACAGTTATTGTAATTTT
Organism: Lasiurus cinereus; assembly: GCA_011751065.1. Lineage (NCBI taxonomy): Eukaryota > Metazoa > Chordata > Mammalia > Chiroptera > Vespertilionidae > Lasiurus > Lasiurus cinereus. Next base: position 1,399,272 of record JAAGEH010000027.1, read on the forward strand.
TATAATTAGAATGTCCACATGATAATAATAGGTTCCAGTTCTATATGAAGGAAATTATCCATATTTTATTTCCTTAAACCTATTGGTCACAGTTACTTGAAGTCCTGTCAACCCTGTGTCTGTTCCTATACTTTCCTCTTAGTGTTTAGTCATTTGGATTTGTTTTTTAGCATGCTTCATAATTACATATTGGATCCTAGATATTGTGAATTAAAAAAATTGTAGTGGTTCTAGAAAATGTTGTCTACCCCCAAAAGAGTTAAGTTTTGTTCTGGTAGACAGAATACTGGCAGATCACTTTGATCCTATCGAGAGCTGGTTTAAAGCTTTGTTAGATCTATTCTATTTCAGTACTGCCCTTACTCTACGGGTGTAGTCTTTTTTGGGGGGCCTCAATTGAAGGCCTTGGGTGTCTATCTACCTTGGAGAGTGTTGAAGTCCAACTTGTGTTGGATCCTGAAATCTCTGCTTAGCTAATTAGCCTCCAAACTGCTCTTTTCGGATGTGGTTTTTGGCATCTTGCTTATGCATGCTTGTCTTAGGGACTGAAAACTATCTTGAGTGGAATTTGTACCTAGATTATTGAGCAACTTCTCTGCTATTCTCTTTTCTTTGTGAAGTCTCAGCCACTTGGATAGCCCTGAATTTTGACCTTTGACACTTTAGCCCAGTAATTCATTTTACATGGCCTTTATTTCCTAGCATCTGGTTTGGAAAATTCTCTTAGGAGAAAAATCCCAAGGTAAAGATGGAACCTCATGTTCTCTTTTCTCTAAGGTCATAGATTCAAGTCCTACCTGCTTTGGTTACTCTTCAATGCCTTGAAAGAGTTATTTTTATATTTTCTGTAGTTACACACAGAATATTTATATAATATTAGTATATTTATAACTACTTATAAATATAATATATGCTATTCTATCTCACAGCCCCTGCCCAGAGGAAGAGTTAGTCTGATACATGTTCCTCGATCTTGCCTGGAATTGGAAGTCTCAGGAATTTCACCGAACTTTTTATTTGTCTCAACTAAGATTGCAGATTCCCTTTAAATTAAAGAACACCATCCCTATTCCTTGTAAACTGTGTATTAGATGAAATCTACAACTCTTCTGTGGGCAAAACCAAAGTCTGAGTCTGAAGTACAGCAGGATTAGAAACCTGATTGTAGAGAATTAGACGGTAAAAATGAATGGAAGTCAGGAAATGTAGACATCAAATGAACACAATGTATTTAAGCAAACTGGCTATGAAGGGAAGTGGGACATAGGATGGTGGTTAGTGGAGGAAGAACTTTGTTTTGGGGATGAGGAGACTTGAACATGGTTATTGGCTGGGGATGGAGCTAAAGGTGAAAGGGAAGCTAAGGATATAAAAATAAAAAAAGGTACTTAAGAATTTCTTAGTAGAGATGAGAGTAGTAGGGCAAATAGCCCAAGTAAGATAGATTGGGAGAAGAGAGGAAAAGAGAAATAAAGACATAGATTAATTTAGAAGATTTAAAAGAAAGAATGAGAAAGTCCCCAATCGTGTCATTTTCTGCGGGCAGTGGGAATCATGATGAGAGGGGCCACTTGAAGATAAAGAGTGGTACAGAAGTAGAATTAAAGACAGGCTGAGGTGAATTTGGAGCCTGGTGACTAGATGGATGGTAGTGCTGTTTTTGTTCTTGTAGCTTTAAAAAACCGATTGAACAGCAGATTTAAAAGGAAAACGAGTTAAGGTGGAGTTCAGCTTTGTTCATAGTGAGTCAATCAACAATAGTGACTCTTGCCTATGAGATCCACAGCATCCGCTACAAAGATATACGTTCTCCCTTGCAGGCCTGTGCTCTCCTGTAATCGTGTATCAGGAGCTTTCTGCTTTGTGGGAGACTCCTTAGCCTCGGTTCTTAGAGGATACTGTGGGAATGTAAGAAAAAAGTTTTCAGAACAAACGTTCTGTAGGTTTCCTTGACCTATGAACTTTTTTCTTTTTTGAATCACGAAGACATTCCCTCGACTCGATGTTGGATACCAAGCTCTATACAAGGTGGGCAAACGTAGGTTTACAGTTAGGAGTCCATGAAACACGGAGTTGGTTTTTGTATCATTATTTATTAATTATTGTATTTCTTCGCATTACAACCGTGAGCCCAATTTTGCCCACCCCTGTCTACTTTATTATGAGTTCATGAGAAATGGCATTCAGGAAGTCTCAACTGAAAGGAAAAACTGCGTTTGTTCAGAGGAAAGGCTTTTACAATAACGGGGAAATGGAAAGGAACAGTAGATTTTACAAGAGGGAAAGAGAGAGGAAGGAGGCTAGCCAACAATCTGGGAAGAGGTGATTCGGAGGAAGCAGAAGGGTGAGTAGTTTGGAGGAAGGAGGGAGACAAAAATCGGGGAGAGAAGGAGAGAGAGGGGTGCGGAAAGGAGAGCCCTTTTGAGGCTGGAAACCGAGGAAGGTGGCAGCAGAGCGGAGAGGAAGGGCAAAAAGATCTGGGGATGCAGCGATCCCCAGGTTGAGGTAGTGGGTGGGGTGTTGGCGGGAGAGGCACAGCGCAATCTGGGCGGAGCAGGTGGTGGCCCTGGCGGCGGCCTTGGAGAAGGCCTGGTCCCTCCTGCTCTCCGCCACCACAGGGACCGCGGGGTGGATGCTCATCCGCACCCCGAGGATGCGTGCAAGCAGTGCGGCGGGACCCAGCAGGGACCGTAACTAGGACCGGGGTAGCCAGGCCTGGGGGATCCATGGAGAAGACCGACAGCGGGTCCTGCTGCTGCTGCTGCCGCCGCCGCGCGTCCCGCCGGGCGCACCCCGCGCGGTTCTGGTCCGGGGACGCGGCGCGCACCCCGCAGTCCTCGCTGCAGCCGCCCGGCCCGGAGAGGCGGCGCCCGGAGGCGGCCGGGAGCTGGGCTGCGGCGGCGGAGGAGGAAGAGGCAGCCGCGGGCACCTGGCGGAGGTGAGAGCACCGGGCGGATGCTGGGGCGGGCGGGTTGCGGAGTGACACTGACTTGGGGACGGTTGGCAGGCCTGGGGGTGGGGGCTGAAGGCGCCAGGGGCCGGGGCCGGAGCGGGAGAGACTGTGGCGGGGCTGCCCAGAAATAAAGGCGTGGCACGCTGGATTCTGCTGGACTGGAGCTTGGGAAACCCGGCTTGATGCCCAGATCTTGGCTTCATGGGTTGACCCCCACTTCGTTGGTGGAGATGAGGTTGAAGGCCAGGCCGGATGGACCAAAGAAGAGAGGAGCAGAGCATGTGATTCAGGAGGCTGTGCCGGGGAGGAAGCATGAGAGGCAGCACTTTAGTAAAAGAAGATAAAGGAGCAGGAGATGGGGGGTGGGGTGGGGGGGGCAGTTGAAAGAGTGCGCTCTGCCCTCTATTACACCCCCTATAATTTATTTATTATTTTTATTTAATAAATCTTTATTGTTCAGGTTATTACAATTGTTCCTTTCACACCCCATCCCCCATAGTTCCCCTCCACCCGGCTCCCACTCCTCCCTCTGCCCTTATCTCCCCCCCACACATTGTCCTCATCCATAGGAGTATGATTTTTGTCCAGTCTCTCCCTGCACCCCCCTCTGAGAATTGTCAGTCTACTCCCTTTCTATGCCCCTGATTCTATTATATTCACCAGTTTATTCTGTTCTTCAGATTTTTAACTTATTGAATTTTAGATTTACTTGTTGATAGTTATGTACTTGATGTTCCTAGTTTTTATCTTTTACCTTTTTCTTCTTCTTCCTCTTCTTAAAGAGTACCTTTCAGCATTTCATATAATACTGGTTTGGTGTTGATGAACTCCTTTAGTTTTTTCTTGTCTGTGAAGCTCTTTATCTGACATTTAATTCCGAATGATGTTTTGCTGAGTAATCTTGGTTGTAGGTGTTTTTTCTGTTTTTTAATAAATCTTTATTGTTCAGATTATTATAATTATTCCTCTTTTTCCCCCCCATAACTCCCCTCCACCCGGCTCCTACCCCACCCTCTGCCCTTACCTCCCCCCCATTGTCCTCACCCATAGATGTATGATTTTTGTCCAGTCTCTCCCTGCATCCCCCCTTTCCTCTTTCCCCCTGAGAATTGTCAGTCCACTCCCTTTCTATGCCTCTGATTCTATTATATTCACCAGTTTATTCTGTTCATCAGATTTTCAATTCACTTGATTTTTAGATTCATTTGTTGATAAATATGTATTTGCTGTTCATAATTTTATCTTTACCTCCTCCTCCTCCTTCTTGTTCTTGTTCTTCTTCTTCTTCTTCAAGAATACCTTTCAGCATTTCATATAATACTGGTTTGGTGTTGATGAACTTTTTTAGTTTTTTCTTATCTGTGAAGCTCTTTATCTGATTTTCAATTCTGAATGATAACTTTGCTGGGTAGAGTATGCTTGGTTGTAGGTTCTTGCTATTCATCACTTTGAATATTTCCTGCCACTCCTGTCTGGCCTGCATAGTTTTTGTTGAGAAATCAGCTGACAATCGTATGGGTGCTTCCTTGTAGGTAATTAACTTTTTCTCTTGCTGCTTTTAATAATCTCTCTTTGTCTTTTGCTCTTGATATTTTAATTATTATGTGTCTTCGTGTGGTCCCCTTGGGATTCCTTTTGTTTGGGGTTCTGTGCACTTCCTGGACTTGTCTTTTTCTTTCACCAGGTGGGGGAAGTTTTCAGTCATTATTTCTTCAAATAGGTTTTCAGTATCTTGTTCTCTCTCTTCTTCTGGCACCCCCATAATTCTGATGTTGATATGCTTGAAGTTGTCCCAGAGGCCTCTTATACAACCTTCACATTTTTGGATTCTTTTTTCTTTTCCAGTTGAGTGTTTTCTGCTTCTTTGTATTTTAAATCTTTGACTTGATTCTTGCATTCCTCTAGTCTGCTGTTAGGTTTTCTGTATAATATTTTTATTTCAGTCAGTGTATGTTTAATTTCTAGTTCGTCCTTTTTCATCTCTTCTTGGGTCTTGCTAAATTTATCCATCTTTTCTAGGAAATTCTTGAAAAACCTTATAACCGTGGTTTTGAACTCTATATCCAGTAGTTTGCTTTCCTCCATTTCTTTTGTTTGTGATCTGTTCCTTTGTCTCCACATTTTCACTGCTTCCCTGAGTTGGTAGAATAGCTTTGTGTGGTAGGTGCCCTATAGGGCCCAGTAGCTCCACCTCCCCAGTTACCTGAGGTGGACTCTCTTGGTGCACCCCTTTGTGGACTCTGTGTACAATCCTGTTGTAGATAAGTCTTGATTGTTGTTGGTATCACTGGGGGGAATTGACCTCCAAGCCAATTGGTTGTGAGGATCAGCTGTGTTTACACCGGGAGAACTTATGTGCTGGAGTCAGCTTTATGAGACAAGGCTTGCAAAATTGCAAAAGCCTCTGTATTCAGCTTGGATGAGGCAGAGTCGCAGAGTTGAGCAGACAGCCTTGGCTTCCCCTCAGCCCTGCCCTACTCGGCCTCTGGGTCTCAGTGTCCATTGGTAATCGCTGCAGCCCTCTCTGCACACTGGTACTCATGTGCCTCCAGATCTCTGACTTCCTGGGTTTCCATGCACTCCAGGGACCCGTATGAGTCTGGGTCCCCAGGGTCTTGCCTGAAACTGGGGTTCAGTGCAGTTGGAAGTGGACTTCAGCACAGTTGAGAGGTTCTCTCTTCCTCCTTCTAGAGAAAGCCAGCAGCACAATCAGCAGTCAGCCTTTTGTCTGCACACTTGTGTGCCTCCAGACCTCTCTGCTTTTCGCAGCTCCCCTAAATTTCCATGCACTCCTCCCTTTTCATGACAGTACAGATTCTCCTCATATGAGTCTCGCCTGGAACTGGGGTTCAGTGGAGTCGGAAGTGAGGTTCAATGCAGTTGGGAGTTTCCATCTCTCTCCTGCTAGAGGAAGCCAGCCAGGCACTCCATCGCCCGTCCTCTCCATGTGCCTGTCTCCGTACCTCAGCTTTTTGCAGCTCCTCTGAGTCTTCGTGAGCCCCTCTCTTTCCTTCTAGTTGTAGAATTTCCGCTCAGCCAGCTTTCCTGTGGTTCTGGATGGGGTCCTTTCTGTCTTTTAACTATAGTTTTGAAATTGTTGTGTGAGGCAGCAGTTTAGGTGTTCACCTATGCCGCCATCTTCGTTTCTCCCCTATAATTTTTTTTTTTAATCTTAGATACAGCAGGGTGGGATGGTGATGAATCTTTTTTCCCAGGCTACCTTTCTTTCCCTATCCCCACCTCCTCACTGCCACAGACCTGGAGCCTGCTGTTGACCACTGGATGAGGCCATGCAGGATAAGAGCCACCAAACCTAGGCCCTTCCGTGGCTGTGAGACCAGACAAATTAGGCCCACATTTTTTCTTCATGCAGCAAGAGCAGGATGAAAATGTCATACACATGATTTTGGGTTTTTTAGAAGAGACAGGTGGTGCTGCTCCTTTTTTTGAAATAAACATTTCCTTGTCATACATCTTCAGCTCACCCTTTTTGAGGAGCTAGCACTCATCAATCCAACGACCAAGGCAGGTGGATTTATGGTTTCCATCTCTAAGCACCATGAACTGACTGCGATCTGAAAACAGTTACTTCATTTCTTTAGGCTTCAGTTTCCTATACATAAAAATCCAGATTTGAATCTTTTGAGTATTTATTACAGAAGTATTAGTAGATCTGTATTCTGTGGTCAGGACTGTGCTTTATTTGTGAACTAGGAAACTTAGTTTTTTCACAGACACTTAATTGTATTTATTCATCATACTGTCCACAGTTGGAGAAAACTGAGTCAGATATTCAGTTAACAGTGCTTAAAGGAATCACATTTATATTAAGAAAACCATAATTACGGCTTTTAAGAAGAAATGAAACAAGTATTCATTATTTGATTTTTTTTTATAAAGTAGAATTTTTAGCCCAAACAGAATTACTTTTTTAAAACTTGTATATCTATGGGGTGTTGAATATTTTTCACAGACTACTTCAGAATTTTTTAAAAGCCTGAAACAGCCCTAGCCAGTTTGGCTCAGTGGGCTGAAGGGTCCCGGGTTCGATTCTGGCCAAGGGCACGTCCCCGGGTTGCAGGCTCAATCCCCAGTGGGGGGCGTGCAGGAGGCAGTCAATCAATGATTCTTTCTCATCATTGATGTTTTTATCTCTGTCTACCTCTTCCCTCTCTGAAATCAATAAAGAAATATATTTAAAAAAACACCAAAAACCCTGAAACAACCCTGGCCAGTTTGGTTCAGTGGATAGAGCATCCTATTTATAATTTCATTAAAAAAAACACCTAAGGGTAAATTTAACCAAGGAGGTAAAAGTCCTGTACTCAGAAAATTATAAGGCACAGAAAAAAGAAACCGAAAAATATACAAATAAATGGAAGCATATACCATGCTCATGGATAGGAAGAATTAATATCATTAAAATGCCCATACTACCCATAACAATCTATAGAATCAATGTAATTCCTATTAAAATATCATCAATATTTGCTTTATATATTTACTGCTCCTTTACTGTAATGCCTGGAGAGTTTTCAAATAAAAACTGCTATGCAGGCCCTAACCGGGTTGGCTCAGTGAATAGAGCTTTAGCCTGGGGACTGAAAGGTCCCAGATTCAATTCCTGTCAAGGGCATATACCTTGGTTGCAGGCACATCCCCAATGGGGAGTGTGCAGGAGGCAGCTGATCGATGTTTCTCTCTCATTGATGTTTCTCTCTATCCCTCTCCCTTCCTCTCTGTAAAAAATCAATAAAATATATTTTAAATAAAAAACTACTATGCAAGCCTCGGCTGGCTGACCACACAGAAAAAGCCTGAAGAAGCATGATGTGTTGGGTGGGGTGGGGTCTCAGAGAGTTATATGGGTGGAGCTAAGTTGCATTCAGATTTGGCGGTTTTGTAGGAGGGCTCAACACAAATGATGTTACCTATCTGCACTGCATTGGAGGAGCGCTCAACACAGGGACATGGCAACTGCCCACCAGTCCTTGCCTGAGGGCACACAGCTCAGTTTCTCCCTGTATGTCTCTCTCTGTTGCCTCCAAAGTCACTGTCCCTCTATTCAAGCCCAGGGTAAATGCCTGTGAGTGAGAGTCTGTGCACAGGCCCTTTAAAAGGATGCCTGGGCCCTAACGAGTTTGGCTCAGTGGATAGAGCGTCGGCCTGCGGACTCAAGGGTCCCAGGTTCCATTACAGTCAAGGGCATGTGTCTTGGTTGTGGGCACATCCCCAGTGGGGAGTGTGCAGGAGGCGGCTGATCGATGTTTCTCTCTCATTGATATTTCTGACTCTCTATCCTTCTTCCTTCCTCTCTGTGAAAAATCAATAAAATATATGCAAAAAAATAATAAAATAAAAGGACACCTGGGTTTCCAGCAGTCCTCCATCTCACCCAGCTGAACAGAACCCCCTCATTTTCACAGCCAGCTGTTTTGTGGGCTCCTTAGCCCTGGCACTAATACTCTGGGATGGGATGAAATCAGGATGGGTATGGGAGCAGCCCGTTTCACATCTCGGTCCCTTGTACCAGTCTCCGTGTGGCTTTTTCATATCCTTAGTTACAGAACTTCTGTTGAGCTAGTCTCCGGATGGTTGTCCAGGTTGATTTATCTATAATTTAGTTGCAATTTTGTGTGGTCACGGGAGGAGATGAGAACAGTGTCCGTCTACCTACTCTGCCATCTTGACCAAAACTCCCATCTTGCATGGTTTACAGTTTCTCCATTTTAATGATCCAAAAAAAAAAAAATCAAAACAATAGAAAGCCTGATTGAGGTTTGACCGAATAAAAAGAAAACAAATGTTCTTGTCTCCAAATTAGCATATCAAGTGAGAAATTTCTTTTGTTTTAAAATAATAAGCGGCATTACTAAAATCTGACTTTGTGGGGAGACGCTTTCAGTTCATAGCGCAAAATGCCTGAAGGTCAACACAGAGAAATGAATGACCTATTTAAAAAAAAAAGAAAAAGAAAGTGTGCCTGGATATAAGCAAGAATCTTATTAAAAAACCATCAGATAACTCAGTATTTAGGTTAATAAAAATGGGTGAACTGTACATTTCAAAAGAGAATCTGGGACACTGTTCAAATAACAGCCTTAAAGCAAGCTGGGCTCAGTGCCCAGAACAACAGGCACATGTGTTCACAGAATGAGGGGCTTTTGTTCACTGTATATGTGGTCATGTGTACCCACATTCAACCACCCGACATTAGCTCAGTGAAAGCAGAACCAATGAAAGAAATGTTAACATGCACGAGTGACCTTGGTGTACAAACAGAAACAGTGCCACATTTAAGCATCCTTTTAGTGTCCGTATTCCAGCCTATCACATCTTTGCCTCATTGCTATATAAACCTTGACTTTGGAATCTCCAATTAAATACTTCAACTGAAATGTACAACTTTCCTATAATCTTAACAAGGAAATTCTTAATGGGTTTTACGTATTTTCTAAAATAATAATATTTTATTAAAATAATAATAAAAGCAAATTTGGGAGAGAGAGTGCTTAGGCAGCATATTCTACAGAATGGCCTCACTCCCTTAATTTTCACCATCAATCTAATTTCCTCTTGTGCTGCCTTAAATAAGTGTTCTGAATGTTTTTTTGTCCTTCACTCTTTCTGAATTGTAGGGGTGGCTCTCTAACTCTACAATATGACCTTGGATTGTAGGAAAGTTCAGTATTAGTTATCCATTGCTCCTTAGCAAATCACCCTAAATCTTAGTGGCTAGTATGATTAATTCTATGTGTCAACCTGATTGGAATACAGGGTGCCCAGATATTTAGCTAAACATTATTTCTGGGGGAGTCTGTGAGGATGTTTCCAGATGAAATTAGCATTTTACTTTATTTTTTTAAATATATTTTACTGATTTTTTACAGAGAGGAAGGGAGAGGGATAGAGAGTTAGAAACATCAATGAGAGAGAGACATTGATCAGCTGCCCCCTACATGCCCCCACTGGGGATGTGCCCGAAACCAAGGTACATGCCCTTGACTGGAATCCAACCTGGGACCCTTCAGTCCGAAGGACGACGCTCTATCCACTGAGCCAAACCGGTCTCGGTGAAATTAGCGTTTTAAACAAGTAGACTGAGGAAGGCAGATTGCTCTCCCCAATGGGGTGAGCACTATCCAATCCATTGAGGGCCTAAGTAGCATAAAAGGTGGAGGAAAAGAGACTTTGCTCTCTTTGCTCTCTGCTTGAGCTGGAATATTAGCCCTTGAACTTGGACTTACATACACTACGGGCCCTCTGGTTATCAGAACTCCACCATCAGCTTTCCTGGATTTTCAGTTTCCATAGCTGAATGTGGGATTTCTCAGCGTCCATATTGCACAGGACGCTGTGCAATATTGACAATCCTTTATAATATATCTCCTTCCAATACCAAGAGTGTGATCACTGGGGTTGTTGTTGTTGTTGTTGTTCTTCTTCTTCTTCTTCTTCTTCTTCTTCTTCTTCTTCTTCCTCTTCTTCTTCTTCTTCTTCTTCTTCTTCTTCTTCTTCTTCTTCTTCTTCTTCTTCAATATATTTTATTGATTTTTTTTACAGAGAGGAAGGGAGAGAGATAGAAAATCAGAAACATCGATGAGAGAGAGACATCGATCAGCCGCCTCCTGCACACCCCATAGTGGAGATGTGCCCGCAAGCAAGGTACATGCCCCCAACTGGAATCGAACCTGGGACCCTTCAGTCCGCAAGCCGACGCTCTATCCACTGAGCCAAACCGGTCTCGGCACTGGGGTACTTCTTAAAGATTTCCTATCACAGTCTGCATCCATTACCTCAACTCCTAGGAATTAGATGAATAAGACAATTTCTTCCTTCCCTTTCTTCCTTCTGGAACAGGGCTAGTACACATCAAGCACAAAAATCAGGGAGTGTAACCAGAGCTGGGGCCAAAGACTGTGCCAAGCTACATATGTCATGTTAAAGATTTTCATCTGTATCCTTAGGATAATAAAATCCCCAGACTCTACCTGCTTAGTCAGCTCTCCAAACATCTCTGGAAGACATTGCTGGCAGTGACTGGCTCTGGCTATGTTCTTGGAGGCCTAAAAGGTTGAATGGATCCATTTCTGGACAATGTAACCTGGTGGCAGCCCAAGAGGAATACCAGCTGGGAAGCTCTGCCTTTAGAGGACCCATTGGAAGACCACCTTGTAGAGGGTGGGGCAAAAGTAGGTTTACAGTTGTGAGCATGTAAAACGGAGTTTATTCTCGTATTATTATTTAGTCGTTATTGTATTATTTTCCATATGAATCTACTTTTGCCCCACCCTGTATGTGTAGTTTATAGTGATGACCCCCAAGCCTCTATACTGAGGAACAAACAGTATATATCAGCAGTTCTCAACCTGTGGGTCGCGACCCCTTTGGGGTCCATCAGCCCCATCATAGGGGTCGCCTAAGACCATCGGAAAACACAGATATTTACATTACGATTCACAACAGTAGCAAAATTACTGTTAGGAAGTAGCAAAGAAAATAATTTTATGGTTGGGGGTCACCACAACATGAGGCACTGTATTAAAGGGTCCCGGCATTAGGAAGGTGAGGCCTCTCTGTAGGATAAGTTCCACCAGCAGGGGGCATCGGTAGATGGTTGCATTGTCCTAAGACCAGGTTTGGTATTTGTGGGTGGGCACTTCTTGCCAAAGGAGAGGCTCCAGTTTGATGCTTTCCTAAGCATTTTTGCTATGTGGCCTAGATTGCCTGATCCGTGCTCCTTGGCCGTGGACTCGAACTGCTTGTCCCCTTCTGGAAAATGACTCAGGTTTTAGTGATGGTGCAATTGTCATGAATGCCTTGAAAGCTGTTTGTGAATTTATGTCAGTATTGTTTTGGATTGCAGACATTTATTTATTTTTTAACCCTCACATCAGTCCCTTCAGTTTTTAAGGCCCAATATCTGTGTTCAGAGTGGTGAGAATTATCCAGGTATTTCACACAAGTCTTCCTTCACTGATCCAACCCCCCTTCCTAGACATTTTCATACCGCATTTCTTGCATAATTCCCCTGCTCCCACATCAGATACACATAAGTAGTGGGTGTTGAAAGAATGAGGGGGATTGTATGAGTAAATTACCACCAGCTGTCTGAAGGCTTGGTCATAATTTCTTTCCTTGAGTTTTTTTTTTTTTAAACAGCTGACAGGGCTAGCTAGTAAAGGAGATGATTCTGAATAACACACACACACACACACACACACACACACACACACACACACTCCTAAAGACAGAAAGAGAAGATTGGGAGAGAAGGAATACAAGATGATGGAACTGCCTCCTTTTTTTTTTTTTTTTTTATCCCTAGAACTCCAGCCAAGTGGTGAGGGAACCACTTCATTCAGCTCCCTTGCCAGCACCTGGGTCTCATATGATCGATCAGAGAGCTGAGAAATGGAAAACCTAGGTCACTGACCTAGCCCTCGAGAGTAGTTTGGACCAGAAATGAATTTATGTCTCCTATCCAGGGTTGGAATCCTGCCTTGTATGCAAATATTAATAGAAAAAATAGCTATGATATATTCAGTGCTTTTAATGTGCTAGGCAACACATTAAACACGTCATACGTTAGCTCATTTTGTTCTCACAACTACCTTATTAGGGAGTAGTTGTCATTAACCTTACTTTACAAATGAGGAAGCTAAAGAACAGAGTTTAAGTAACTTGTCATAAATACGGGGCTGAAAATTGACAAAGTGAGGTGGGGGGAGAAGGGGAGGAGGGATTCAACCAAGTCTGTCTTACTCCACTCTGTTGTGATGCCTGCCAGGGACAGCATCTACACTGCATGGCTCTTCTGGATGAATGGGACCATAGGCAGTCACTCAGAGAAGTCTAGAAAGAGTTCTCCTTCTACCAGTGAAGATTCAAATTGTTTAACAGAAGCATGATCTTTTGCAATCCTAATGTGTGGTAAAGTTTTTAAATGAATAAATGAATGAGCCCAAACCGGTTTGGCTCAGTGGATAGAGCATCGGCCTGCGGACTGAAAGGTCCCAGGTTCGATTCTGGTTGGAGGCATATATCCTGGTTGCGGGCACATCCCCAGTAGGGGGTGTGCAGGAGGCGGCTGATCGATATGTCTCTCTCTCTCATCTATGTCTCTAACTCTCTATCCCTCTCCCTTCCTCTCTATAAAAAATCAATAAAATATATTTTAAAAAATAAAAAGTAAAAAAATAAATGAATGAGATAATGTATCAGAATTCTTGTGTACATTAGAAGGCATTGGTCTAGTTGTCTAATTCTGCATAAGGATGCACTTAAAAACTTAGTGGCTTAAACCAACAACCATTTTATTACATCTAATAATTTTGTGGGTCAAGAATCTGGACAGGTCTCAGTTGAGCAATTTGTCTGCTTTTTAATGTAAGGGAATTTTTGGACTGGAACCCAGATTCTTTGTCCTCTGGAATTGAAGAATGAATCCAGGGACAGAAAGCAGTATAGCAAAGATGGAGACTTATTTTTTTTAATACATTTTTATTGATTTTTTACAGAGAGGAAGGGAGAAAGATAGAAAGTCAGAAACATTGATGAGAGAGAGACATCGATCAGCCACCTCCTGCACGCCCCACAGTGGAGATGTGCCCGTAAGTAAGGTACATGCCCCCAACCAAAATTGAACCTGGGACCTTTCACTCCGAAAGCCGACGCTCTATCCACTGAGCCAAACCGGTCTCGGCAAGATGGAGACTTATTGAAGAATAAGTACAGACTCCCACATGGGGAGAGAAAAAGAGTCCCACAGAATGGACTCTCACATAGGCAGGGGAAAAGGATTCCACTGAGGGCCCCCCGCCCCCCATCCTAGCTAATAAAGAGTGAATATGCTAATTGACCATCACACTCTCACAAAGCTGGCAGTGTCCACCGCCAATAAGGAGAGAATATGCTAATTGAATGCCATACCCTCAAAGATGGCGGCGCCCAGTCCCCTCAGCTCCTCTAGGGTGGCAGGTGCACAGCACGGCCAGGCCCACCCCCGGGCGGGTCCAGCTGCTCCATGCACCTGCGTCAGGAGTCACCCAGTCCTTTCAGCTCCCCAGCCACTCAGGGCCACCCAATGCTCAGGTAACCAGGCTGGTTGAGGCATTGCCATCCCCTGATTGCCGGGTCACCTCCCGCCCCTGAGAGCTCCCAGACTGTGAGAGGAGGTAGGCCGGGCTGAGGGATCCCCCTCCAGTACATGAATTTTCATGCACCAAACCTCTAGTGGCTTATACAGGCTGTAGATCCTAGTGCCTTGATATCTCCTCTGATTGGTCACTATTCCCCTAGACTGGTTACTATAGTAACCCCTAAGCTCAAAGGTTGAACCTGACATGTCCCATTCCTTCCTTATTGTTTTCCTATTCCCTTTGGGCTTTTTTCTTCTCCTTCTGGATGAAGGGCTTCCTTCATTTTGTAAATAGAGACCTTTTGCTGTTCCCAGCTCCCTCATTCTATGGAAAAGTACCTGCAGCAGCTTTTCAGGCCCCCCGATTCTATGGAAATGTACCTCCTGTGCTTCCTCCATGGTCCCCTTCATTTCCAAAATTTCTAGAATTTCCTAAACCTGTCCTATTTTACCGCTAAAATTCCTGTTTCACTGTGGTGTTGACTGGATCTCTAGCTGAAGAGGTCCAGAAAAACTCATCCAGCTGAAGAGGTCCAGAAAAACTTAACTCATATATCAGGCTTAGGATGAGAGTGATGCCTGGTGTCTTCATGTCGACTGCTAGGTGATATTTCACAGGTGGTCTCAGGGCCTGTCCTTGGGGTCTCTCCAGCAAAGAGGTCACCCTTCTTTTATCGCAGCTCCCAGGTGGAAGGTGCAAGGCTTCTTGTGCCTCCCCCTCAGGATTTGTAACCCAGCACTGCATTCTGTTGATCAAGCAACTCACCAAGACCAGCCTAGGGTCCAGGGGAGGAGAATGAAATCCCAGGTCTCAATGGGAGAAGTAGCAAGGACTTTTAAACCGTCTCTAATCTACCACATTCCTCCAGCTTTGGGCCGTAAACATTACCACATGCATTATTTACTCCCTCCCCGACTCCCAAATTTCAGAACACTTCATCCGCTCCGAAGTTCAGAATCTCACTTTCTAAGTCAAGTTCAGGTGGAGATGAAGCTGCTGGAGTACAACTCCATAAGTGTGGTTCGTCTAGATCTGAAGATACCTTGGTCTTGCCTTCTGGGCTCTTGGTTCCACTCTTTGAATCATTCTGCGCCCCTCCCCTCCCCCCGTAAGAAATGGTACTTGTAGTCAGGCAACTTTCCAGCCTGTTTCCTCTCAGCAGCAGGTTGATGGGTCCAAAGGCATTTTTCATTCTGTACTGTCTAATCCCTTTCAGTCCATGCTGGTATGATTCAGTTTTTTGAGGGCATCTTTTGTGCAAATTTATAGTCAACTTCTCTAGACCAAAGTGACACCCATACTTCATTCTTCCCTACCTCTGGCTGTCTATTAGGCTGCTGAAGAATAATGGGTCCTAAAAATCCTTAGCTATTTTGTCTACTGGAGAGGCACACACTTAAGAGTCTTAAAGGCCTTTTATCTTATTATTTTTAATACTCACTGGAGGATGTTTGCTGATTTTAGAGAGAGAGAGAAACATTGTTGTGAGAAACATTCAATTGGTTGGCTGTCTAGATTGGCTGTCTCCCATTCTCGCCCTGACTAGGGGGTCCAAGGGGAATCCAGCCTGCAACTTTTTTTCTTTTCTTTTTTTAAAAAATATACCTTATTGATTTTTTACAGAGAGGAAGGGAGAGGAATAGAGAGTTAGAAACATCAATGAGAGAAAGAGACATCTGTCAGCCACCTCCTACACTTCTTAAATGAGGCATATGTTTGGCTATAGACAGAGTTCCTCTCCAAATCCAGTAGCCCATAATTTGATTTGAGACAAAAGTAAAAATAGCTTTGGGACGGAGGTCGGAAATCTGGCTTTCCTGGCCCTCTCCTTTTCTTCCCCCGCCTAAAGGGGCAACAGTAGATTCTTTTCAAGACAGGTGGCCTGCGAGCCTTGTCTCATTAAACGTTTTTAAATGTTACCTGGAAATATTCTGAGTTTTAGAGCTCTGTGGCCTTAGGTCGAAGCTAAGTGTTAAGGTTGAGAGATTCCAGACTAGGGGCTTTTAGATTGTTCCTCAAATGTTTTCAAGTTAGTTATCCAACCCGCTAGGCCCCCCATTCTTTACCGCCAATTAGAACTAACCCAAGAGATGGGAAGCAAGAATACAAGCTCTCTATAATATCATTATCATGCATACTCAGGCATGCTGGGGTCCAGGAGAGATAGAAATTAAAACCACAACGAGATACCACTTCTAGATACTGAGTTTAACTCTTGGGATACCTGAGTGAAATCAGTTCATTCCAGAGAAGTCTTATTTGTTTGATCTTGGAAAGCATGTATTTTGGGCCACACTGTAGAGAAAACAACCTATATCAGAGCCTTTGAGCTTTTTTAGATCTCAAATTTATTATCGGTGCCACAAGGGCAAATTAAATCAGCATTGCTAATCACGGGCACTCTGAAGCTTTCTGCAAATTAAAAAAAAAAAAGGCCAGGGGTAGTGCTATTAATACTGGCGGTTATGTCACTTAATAAAATGGTTTTATTTTCGAGCTGAAAAGGAGCTTCGGGGCTGTGAAGTAAGCACTTTAATTATAGCCTGTCTGACTTGTTTAAACCTTGTCGCAGAAGTATAGATGGTACCTGGTCTCAGGCAAGTGCCCTCTCCAAAGGACCGACCCTTTCCCAGGGTCTTAGAGCAGAACTTAGAAGCTTCTAGGTACTGCTGGCTGGTGTCTGAAGCTTTTCTGGGGAGTGTGGGGGCGCTCTGTCCTCCTGCAGCTAGTGGGAGAGCACAGCTGCCTCCATGCTAGAGGAACTGGAACCCAGAGAGACAGAAATGCCAGGAAACCCGGGGGTGTCTGAGATGGAGACAGCTGGCAGGCTGCGATGTTTGCTAGGAGGCTTCCCTTCCCGAGCGGGGTTCCTGTCCCCAAATGACTTGGTGGGACCGACCTCACCAGTCAGATCGCGAATAACCCCTAATGACTGGCAAGCCCGAGGTGTCAGGTCTCTGAGAAAATAACCCGGCGTCCTAGGACCGTGTTGTCGTCTGTGCATCCGCCTTCAGCCAGGGTTGCGCCTGAAACCCTCCTGCGCGATCCAGGCTCTGGCTCCGGGGTTCCCTGCGGGTTGGGTGATGCTGGCACCAGGAGAGCAAAGCCTATGGGCGCGGTGTCCTTTTCCTGTCCTTTTCGCCAACATCCTGCAGGCAGGGCGGGCCGAGGGTGTGTCCAGGAGGCGGGTCACCTAGGCGCGCTCCGCTGCGCTCTCGGGCGGCCCGAGCCCCGCCTCCCCTCGTGGGTGACAGCTCAGCTGGAGCCGGAGCCGCTCGTGCCAGCCAGTCGTGTCCCAGCCTGCGCCGCCGCCGCCGGCCCCGGCTCCCCAAACAGCTCGGCGCTCCTGCGCACCCAGCCTCCCGCGGAGAACAGTCCCTCCCTTGTGCCCGGCGGCGCACCGTTAGCTGGAGGTTTGGCCACGTCAAATCGGGTTTTCTTAAAAAAAAAAAGAAAGAAAGAAAAAAAAGCAGGAGCGGAGCGCTCTCTCCCTCTGCGGACCCAGAAGGAGGGAGCTGGGGAGGGCAAGGCTGCCGCCGCTCTTGGCGCTGGAGATTCGTGGGCCCGGCTTCGCCTTCTCCGGGGCTGCCTCCTCTCCCGGCTGAGGGGCGCCCGGAAGCGAGCACAGCCAGCGCCTGGAAGATGGAGCAGCCATGGGCAAGGTAGGGTGACTGCTGCTGCTTCCCCCGCATCCCTGATTTGGTGTCCTCCCCCGCCCCCCATATCCTTCCCCTCCACCCCCATCCCCACGCCTTTGCAGAGAACTCGCTCCTCGCCTCTAGGGGTCTCTTTTTTTGTTGTCTTGCCCTCTGTGATGCCCACTTGTCTTGATCTCCCTGCACATGTTCGCGTCTTTGGTGTTTCCTTGCCCCCCGCAAAAAAAAATCACCCTTCTACCTCGTCTCCATGTGAAAAATACTCATGCGCCTGCCTGGGAGATTTTGGAGAAACGTGTCTCTGTCTTTCCCTTGGTCCACAGATGAGAGGGATTCCTGCAGGGCTTGCATTGGGGATACCTTTGATTGCAGAGACCTTGGAAAAGCTCAGATTTCCTTTCCCCCCCCCCTGCCACGTCGTCGTCCCTCCTAAACCTCACCCTCACCCTCCACCAAAGCCAAAGGCTGAGAGAGCAGGCCCGCCCCAAGCTCCTGTCCAGTGTCCCGTGGGAACCGAGTTTGGGAGCGGAAAGGAGAAAGAGACCAGAGTGCCCTTCGTGGCGGAGACCTGGTGGCGGCCAGGGCAGATGGCCGGTATTTGGGAGATGCTGGTGAAATTGTGTTTCCTCCATCCTCCCTGCCTCCCCCCCCAAAGATGCTTGAAAGCGGAGCTCACTCAAGGGGAGGAGGTGATGGGTGGAGATGAAGACTTCATTTTTGTGTTTCGGTGGCAGGGCAGATGGAGAGACTGTGCAGAGGTGTTTCCCTAACAGATGTTCCTCCATCTCCAAGACCTCGCTGCGGGGACTGGAGTGGGGCCAGCGAGTGCTGGGAGTCCTCTGAGCGCTCGGGGCCGGACAGACAGAGAGGAAACGTACTTGTGAAAGAGATGGGGGGGGGGCGGGATTTGGGCCAATTTATTTGACAGGAGTGAACTGTATAATGTGAATTTTAAAGAAAAGGGCAAGTGGAAGTTTAAAGTATGCTGATAAGAAATACACTAGATGCCGAAACCGGTTTGACTCAGTGGAGAGAGCGTTGGCCTGCAGACCACAGGGTCCCAGGTTCTATTCCGATCAAGGGCATGTACCTTGGTTGCGGGCACATCCCCAGTTGGGGGTGTGCAGGAGGCAGCTGATGGATGTTTCTAACTCTCTATCCCTCTCCCTTCCTGTCTGTAAGAAAATCAATAGACTATATTTAAAAAAATACACTAGATTTGCATGTGATGATTCTACTTTCTGCTCTTCTCAGGCCTCTCCTAGGGAACTCTGCTCTTTCTGGGCGTCACTAGCTAAAGGGATGCAATCAAGAGGCAGGGAGGACTGAGAAACTGGCCTGAGGGATGGGTGAGGGGAGGACCTGGAGCTCCTTAGTCCAGAGAACTGAAGACTGGGAAGGGGGTTACTAGGTTAATGATGCAGATTTTTTCAATAGATGGGGTTCCACATATATTGATATGTATGCGTTTTGATATGTATGCTATTTTGTTATATTGACAACAAGCTTCAAAAATTCATATGTCAAATTTTCTGAAGGTGTTATCATCGATATTTTTACACTTAAAAATGTTGAATTTTGTGCCCCCAAAACGAGCATTTGCGGGAACTTTTAATTCCTTATTTTATTTGGAAGAAAAGTGCTAGTTGATGGACATTACTTTGAATAACGCACTTATGATGTTTCTCTTGAAATTATCATGTTTTCTTTGATCACAAAATTCTCATTATTAGACTGTTAATGATTAAATTTGGATGAATCATTAACCAGTTAGTAATTAACCGGTTAATTATTCAGATACCAGTTAATTATGTGGGAACTGGTTAATTATGCTAGAACCAGTTAACTCGTTAAGTGCCATGTCAGGTCACTGGTGACTGACACTATACTTTCTGTTTGTACTTCGTCAGTCTCCGGCTGAGATCGGTGAAATCGGCTAAATGGAAAGGAAGACAAAACAGGCGTGGCGCTTAACATGTTAATTATGTGGGTTCCTCAGCTGTTTGAAGAGCAGCTGCTGTAGATGGAGTAGATCTATTTGGAATCTGTTAGGTCACAGTGGTCGGCAAACTCATTAGTCAACAGAGCCAAATATCAACAGGACAACGACTGAAATTTCTTTTGAGAGCCACATTTTTTAAACTTCAACTTCTAACACCACTTCTTCAACATAGGCTCGCCCAGGCCATGGTGTTTTGTGGAAGAGCCACATTCAAGGGGCCAAAGAGCCGCATGTGGTTCGCGAGCCGTAGTTTGCCGATCACGGTGTTAGGAGGACAGACGACTGATGAAACCAGTTGTGGGAAGGCATGTTATGGCTGAATATAAGGGAAAAGCCTTCTAAAAAGTGAGCTGGGCAGTAAATAGTTTCCTGACCCTGGAGGGATTCAAGCGAAGGTTTGATGACCACTTCATGGTAATGAGAGGGAATTTTGGGGGTTCTTGCTCTCTATGTGTTTTTCATACTTAAAAAGGTATTATTGACTTTTTTGAACTTTATATTTATATATAACAATTTCAGAAATAATTTAGAAAAATCACAAATCATATGTTTACTAGGATAGTCCAGGTCAAGCGGTTCTCAACCTGTGGGTCGTGACCCCTTTGGGGGTCGAACGACCCTTTCACAGGGGTCGCCTAAGACCATCGGAAAATGCAGATATTGACATCATGATGCATAACAGTAGCAAAATTTCATGGTTGGGGGTCACCACCACATGAGGAACTGTATGCAAGGGTCGCGGCCTTAGGAAGGTTGAGAACCACTGGTCCAGGTGATTTCACAAATTGAGTATACCTGTGTAATGGGCACTCAGATCAAAAAAGAAAACATTACCAGCACCACTGAAACCCTGAAGGATAACCACTATCCCAATTTTTAACACCATAGATTCATTTTGCCTCATTTTGAGCTTTATGTAACTGAAATGATCCACTGTGCACTCTTTTGTATCTGGCTTCTTTCAGTCAATCTTATGCTTGTGGGATTTTTGGACATTGTTGTGGAGAGTGGTAATAGTTCATTTTTGCTTCTATCTACGATTCCATTGGGTGTAAATATGTCAAATTTATGTATATGTTCTATGGTTAACGTGCATTTGGGCAATTTCTAGTTTGAGGCTATGAAGAATAGTGTTGCGGTGAACCTTTCCGTACTTGTTTTCTCATGGACGTGTGTACACATATCTGTTGGGTGCATGCATAGAAGTAGAACTGCTGGGTCATAGGAATACACGCTCAACTCTAGTCCATTTTCTAAAGTCGTTTTCTAAAGTTCTTATAAAGAGGATTTCAAGAGGATAGAGATTCCACATCACTAGTCATTGAGGACATGTAGATTAGAACCACAGTATACATACCACTGCATGCCATACCACTGTATTGTATACATATCAGAAAAGCTGGCATGGAAGAGACAGAAAATACCAAATGTTGATGAGGTAAAACAGTCAGGATGCTCAAGAGTTCTTTTTCATCCCTACCCACAATAAGAAATGTATTTACATCCCGTATGTAAATTACATTACACCCCTGTATGTCATTGAAACAAAAGTTTTATGTAACAGTACTTAACCTTACTCCATGTTTTGTACTCTGTTCTTTTCTACCCTATTATTTTCCTCTTTAAAAAAAAATGCTGGTATGATTCACTAAATTTATTTCACCACCCAGTGGGTCACACATGGAAAAATCCTCTAATCATGTATCATCACTGATGTCTCAGATACTTCCCATCTCCCAGCTAAGATCAGTGCATGATTTAAAATGGAAGCGCCCCATACAGATCAGGCATTGTGCTAAATGCGAAGGGTCAAACAGTGAATGAGACTGGGTTCTGCCTTTGAGGGTCTTACTTTCTCATTTTCTGAAATTCTGACAGAGAAGGCAGACATGTGCATTGGCTGCTCTGGGAACACAGGGAAGCAGCACAACACGGAGAATTCAAAGAATGAAAATTAACTATGAAGTTACCATTTATTAAGCTTGTATTCATTAGCTTGTGTGTCAGTCCCTTTTCATACTTCATCTAATCTCACAAGTCTCTGAGGTATAAGGTAAATGTTGTTATACTCATTTTTTTAGGACTAGCAAATTGAACTTAGAGATATTGAGTAACTTCCCCGGTTGGGCACCCATATGAGGAAGGAGTGTAGTCTGGAACTATCTAATTCCAAAGACTAGGCTCTTCATTGCTTGGTTGGAGTTGAGTCTTGCAGGTGACTTGGTTTCTGAGTTGGTTCTGAAGCTGGCTGCTTAACCTGACTACGCTTAAGCTTATGAGTAAGTTTAAGACTGTGATTCTCTTCCCAAGTTTTCTTCTTGGCAGCTCTGGAAAGCCTCTTCTTTGAGGGGTTCTTCTCCTGAACCCACAAACTCGTTATCTTGCTTAATCTTCCAAAAAAGAAGAGGGTGCTGAGTTCTCCAAGTTAAATATCCCCTCTCTCTCCCTGCCCCCTTACACACCTTCCCTGCTGCATATCAATGGAGGTGTCCCCGCCTCACATCTTGCCTGACTGTTACCAGACTCTTTGGTGAAGTCCTTCAGGGAGAGCCTGGTTGGTTCTGGAATAACAAATTTCCCATGAATACATAAGCCGTACAGAAAGCTGGTTTGGTCACTAATCAAACTGATACCCATGATTAGGGTAGGAGTTGTCTAAGGAATGAGCTCATGGAGATGATAAAGCACCTGGTGATGAGGATCATTTTGCTCACCTTGTACATCTAGCACCGATCAGACAAACAGCTTCTCCTTAATGTTTAGCGTTCATCTCTCTGGACTAGCAACTCTCTCGAACCGTTTGGGTACTTCAGCGTCCCTGTTAGTATTCCTTTCTTTTGATGCTGTCACAGATGCCACAAACTTAGTGACTTAAAACAAGGGGCATTTATTATCTTGCCTTTCAGGAGGTCAGAAGTCTGACAATTGGTCTTCTAGGCTAACATAAGATGTCAGCGGGATGTGTTCCTTTCCATGGACCTTGGTTCATGGCCCCTGTCCAGAAGTGGCACCACTCCAGCCTCTGTTCATCTCCTCCCCTCATTCTTCCTTTCTTGTTTATCTCATACAAGGACCCTTGTGGTTACATTAGGCCCAACTGAGTAATCCAGAATAACGCCTCCATCTCAAAATCCTTTCAATCCGAACTGGAAGTTCCCTTTGCCACGTAGAGAGAGGAGCAGACTCACAGGTTCCAGATATTAGGAATGCGGGCTTCTTTGGAAAGCCGCTGTTCAGCCTACCACACTGGTTAAGTGTTGGAAAAGTCATTACTCATTCTCTTCCCCTTTTAGGTGGAAATGTTCTGGTTTCTAGCATAGGGGAAAGCTGAATACAAGTCAGGAAATCATGTTAACCTTATGCAGTTTCCCCTGAACAAATAATTCCAGAAAAAGTGAACTTGAAATATTTAAGATGGAAGGTGAGAAAAGGAAAATAAAATTAGTCTGTTTTGTTTTATATGGACCTGTAATTTGATTTAATAAAATGCAGGCATTCATTGTATTTGCCTTCTGTGGCTGTGAAAATTTGGAGAAGGGGAGTAGGATCCAAGAAAAACAGTGGTTTGGTATAAAAATTCAAGAAGTTTTATTTTTTTTAAATATATTTTTATTAATTTTTTACAAAGAGGAAGGGAGAGAGATAGAAACATCAATGATAGAGAAACATGGATCAGCTGGGGATGTGCCCGCAACCTTGACCAGAATCAAACCTGGGACCCTTCAGTCCCCAAGCCGATGCTCTATCCACTGAGCCAAACTGGCTAGGGCAAGAATTCTTATTTTGTTTTTTGCTTCCACAAAGCTAAAGTGTAGCCTTCAAGTAAGACAAGATGCAGTTAAATTGCACTGAAATGGTCCCCATTAATACAGATTATTTGCATTTTTTCCCTGCTCAATGGTAACTCTTAACTTAGAGGAAGCAAGGACGTTTATTTCTCTTTGAATTCATGGTGAGTTAGCAGAATCCCGTTGACTAATATATAGTGACAACCAGAGATGGTGTCTCCCTATTTTATAGTTGTGGCCGCTGAGGCTCGGGAGTATGAGGATCTGATGATTTTCATATCTTTGCTTCCCTGGTGCTGCTGGTTGGCATATGAGGGAAATGCTCCTTTTCTTAATTCTCTTATTGAGACATTGGATTTCCTGTGTATCATTCAGCACTTCTAGCAATTAATTTTATGCATTTGGTGAAGGGATATTTATGCATTCACAGCTCTGATCTGATTTAAGTAGGACCATACTTGGATTTTGACTTGAGAAATTTATCTTAATCCGTGCTTTCACCCCCATTTATTTCCCACAGATGTATCCCCCACCCGCACCCCCTTTCTTTCAGCTTACACATTAAGGCTGGATTTTAAGTACCAGAAGACTGGGATGAGGTGGTGTCTGCCTCTGCAAGGATAAGTGGGCTGACACCTCTCCATCATGGTGCCCTCTCCATTCTGGGTGGCTCGGGGCTAGTTTATTCAAGGCTGCCTGGAGCACCCATGCCCTCAGCGGATGCCCTCACTGCTCCTATTGGAATTGACCTTATTTTATAAATAACATTCCAAATGGGGCTCAGAACATTCCACAAGTTCTGTCTCTGGCAAAAATTCAAATCGCATTTAAAGTTAGAAGAAAGTCCAGAATAAAAGAGCTGTCATGGTGACCCAAGGTGGCTCTGACCAATTCTATTTTTAAATGTTTAAATCTCCAGGGACTTGTTTTCCTCCATCTCAGAACATCTTCTGAGTTCTGTGGTCAGCACGACAAGTGTGATCTGAATTTTATTTTTTTCCCCTCATGGCTGAAGCACTTCCTTAGTCATAGACTATTTATTATTGTAATAATAATAACTTGTGTTTTCATTGCACGTTTATAGTTTCTCACATATTTTCCCTTAATCTGTCTCATTAGTTCCAGTCCTTCTCTGCTGGTTCCGCTGCAGAAACTTCTTTCTTGCTTGGCTTCCCCAAGGCTCTTGGGAAATGGGGGGACATGTCTCCTCATCATGGCCAAGGTAGGGGGGTGGTGTTGTCGTGTAAAGAAGCAATAGCTGTCGAGACCGGTTTGGCTCAGTGGATAGAGCGTCGGCCTGCAGACTGAAAGGTCCCAGGTTCGATTCTGGTCGGGGGCATGTACCTTGCTTGCAGGCACATCTCCAGTGTGGGGCGTGTAGGAGGCGACAGATCGATGTCTCTCTCTCATCGATGTTTCTGACTTTCTATCCCTCTCCCTTTCTCTCTATAAAAAATCAATAAAATATATTTTTTAAAAAAGAAGCAATAGCTGCTGATGCATAGAAAACATTGATTGGCTTAGAAAATGGAATAAATCATAGAATTTTGCCCAATTGAAGAATAGATTTATTTTCCATTTCATAATGTGGAATATTATTATTCTAAATGCAGAATAGCATGTCATGTGGAGTAGAACTTTATTTAATCAGTCCCCTAAATGAAAGCTTTTGGATTTCCAATTCTTAACTGTTATATAGATCCGGTAAACATCTAGGTGCACAAAGCATCTCCTCTCAGAGTTTATTTTTGAATGGCAAATGTTCAGAAGTAGGATGACAATGTCAAACACTTCCAGTTCTTGAAAACACATTGCAGTTTTCTTAAGGTTTAGTATCATATAACTCCTACTTATAGAAAGGTTATTACATTCAGTGTAAATATCCCTTTCAAGACCTGAGTGTCCCTATATGGCAGAAGGGGAGATGAGGCGCACACACTGACATATACTAGGATATCCTATGTGGATCCGTTGCAATAGTCCCAGCTGTTACTTCTCTCTGGGGCAAGATGCCTCACTGTTATTACAATCTCTGTTCCCATCTGGAAGTGTTTCTTGAAATAAACAGAAAAGTTCAATATAAGAAAGAAAAAGTGGATATAATTTACATAAAAATTACGCCTACGTATTAGGATGTTGATTCCGAGGAGAGAGAAAAAATGGAGGCTGTATTTTGTTATAGGATTATGGACAACACCCTTGCTGGACATGCTGCTTTATAACCAAGTGAGCATATGCTTTTACCTGGTATAGCAGGTTACATCTGTGTCTCCCGAGTGGCAACATGGAAAGTTTGGGACGGTTTTGGAGAGATTCTTCTGTGCATCACTATCCTTAGAGATTTCCGTTTCATGGGCACCCTGGGGCAGCCTTACGGGAGCTGGCTGTGGAGCGTCATTTTACTCATCCTGAGCTAAAATTGTTAGGAGTGGGCCTCAGAACACCAGTTGTTCCCACCTACACAGCCGGCCTTGCCTTTGTTAGGGTAAATCTGGCAATCCTTCAGAGGGTAGCTGCAGCACGGCTGCCTTTGGAATTATTTTTGGAACGTAGTTCTGAGTGTTCTCTGTCGCCAGACCACACTCTGCACCTGGACCTCACAGTCCTTCAATTCTAATTCACTTCAGGACCCCCTAAGCGCAGCCATCCTGTTACTCATCTTCACCCCAAACTCTCCATCCCTGTGATCCTTAATTCTACAATTATATTCCCTTGACCACAAGGTCAAGTCCACATCTCTTCATTCTTTCTGTATACAGTGGTGCCTTGAGATACGAGTGCCCTAACATACGAGATTTTTGAGATATGAGCCGTCGAGCGAGCGATTTTTGCTTTGAAATACGAGCAACATTTGAGATAGGAGTCATTGCGCGGATCGGCCGGCTGCACACGACCCACCAGTTTACCGCAACTCGAGCATCTCATAGTTTCCCACGCCTCAAGGTTACGGAACTAATTAAACTCGTATCTCGAGGTACCACTGTACTCGGTTTACCTTATCTTTTAGTTTAGTTCCCACCCTTGGTAACCCTCAGTCAATTTTATTATCCTCTAAGACTCCATAAGCTCTTTTTAAAATATTTTAAAATATATTTTGTTGATTTTTTGACAGAGAAGAACGGAGAGGGACAGAGAGTTAGAAACATTGATGAGAGAGAGACATCGATCAGCCACCTCCTGCACACCCCCCCACTGGGGATGTGCCCGCAACCAAGGTATATGCCCTTGACCGGAATTGGACCCGGAACCCTTCAGTCTGCAGGCTAATGCTTTATCCACTGGGCTAAACCGGTTTCAGCTATAAGCTCTTTTTTAATATAAAAAAACTGTACTGAGACGGAAGATTCTAATTCATTCTTTCTAATCTCTGTCAGGTCTGGAATGTTATAACACTTTCTCCTCCTTCACTCACCTGCCTCCTTCCTCCCTCTCAAAAATGCATTCCTCAAAACCCTTCGATTTCAATACCATAAAATCAATATACAAGTAGTTTGTTCAATATTATTTCTATTTTGTAGAATTCACATAGGCATATGAACTGAAGAGCAATACCTACAAATCTTTTGCAATATTGCCTTTAGGTGGGCGCACTTTTTATTATTTTTACCAGAGGCCCAGTGTGCAATTGAAATCGCGTGAGGAGATGCCCCATTTCCTGCTGTGTGAGGAGGTACCCTTCAGGGGTCCAGGACCCGTGCCTGACTCATGAAGCACCAGCTGCTATGGGGGTCCAGGACCCGTGCCTGACTCATGAAGCACCAGCCGCTGTGGAGGTCCAGGACCCGTGCCTGGCTTACAGCACCCCCTGACCCCCTTCCCTGTGTCCACTCTGGACAGGCCCCCCTGCCTCTGTCTCCGTCTCCTCTCCAGGCCTCACCTGTACACACAATCTCCTCCCGTCTGGTTGTGACCCATTACAGAGTCCTGGCCTAATTTGCATATCACCTCTCTCTCTAGAGAGAGATTTTTCTCTGTATACCTTTCTCCTTTCCAAAATTCCTAGAGCCCATCATTCTTTTCAAATCGATATAAATAGACATTGCTAAGAAAGGAAACAGTACAAGATAATGTGAATAAAAAGATGAAACCAAGGGGAAAAAAATCACCTATCTCTTGATGCTTGGTCTTGGGCTCTGAGATAGACGGAGCTAGTTGCCTCAGGATACCCCAGTGCCTTGTTTGTAAAAACTGAGGAGTACCGAATGCAGTGCCAAGACCAAAAGCAAAAGGCACAAGCTAGGTTTTCGAAGTGGTGGAGAGACCTTGGACCATCCTGAGTGATGTGACAGCACTCAAAGCAAATTGTTTTCACATCTCATTTAAAAGAGTAATACCAGTGTCTTGGCTGATTTAGGGGGCAGGGTAGATAATTCAATTGATACTTGGATATCTGATCACCTCATAGGTCAAAGCGAAGAGAATAATTACTCTAACTGCCTTTATCTTTTTTACAGTAGTAAGTGGTTTTTCTGAACCTTGATGGAAGCAGCAAGAAAAATGTCCTTGCCAAAACCAGTTTGGTTCAGTGGATAGAGCGTCAGCCTGTGGACCGAAGGGTTCCAGGTTCGATTCTGGTCAAGAGCACGTACCTTGGTTGCAGGCACCCCTCAGTGGGGGGTGTGCAGGAGGCAGCTGATCGATGTTTTTAGCTCTCTATCTCTCTCCCTTCCTCTCTGTAAAAAATCAATAAAATATATTTAAAAAAGAAAGAAAGAAAGAAAGAAAAATGTCCTTGCCCAGCTGGTGTGGCTCAGTTGATTAAGTGTCATCCCATGACCCAGGAGGTCACAGTTCGATTCCTGGAGAGGGCACATACCTGGGTTGTGGGCTTGATCTCCAGTAGGAGACATGCAGGAGGCAGCTGATGGATGATTCTCTCTCATCAATGGTTCTCTCTCTCCCTCTACTTCCTCCCTAAAATGAATTAAAAAAAAAAGTTAGTGAAGGCTTAATGTAAGAGCAAAATAGGTCATAAAACTCAAAGTTGTTGCACATGCACAGTGATGTTTGTAACTCCCTACAGCAGTGGTTCTCAACCTTCCTAAGGCCGCGACCCTTGCATACAGTTCCTCATGTGGTGGTGACCCCAACCATGAAATTTTGCTACTGTGATGCATCGTGATGTAAACATCTGCATTTTTGTGATGGTCTTAGGTGACCCCTGTGAAAGGGTCATCGTCCCCCAAAAGGGTCGTGACCCACAAGTTGAGAACCGCTGCCCTACAGCTACTGAGGGCTTAGCACTCCAGAAAAACCGCCTCCCAGAGTTCATTTGGCCCTGGTCAATCTCAGTGAATAGAGACTGTTGAGTGAAGGGTGTAAATGGCAGCCTGTGTTGGCGAAAACGGGGTATCACTGTAGCAGTGTCAAGCCAGCCCATACTTAGTGTGCAGAGGAGGGCTCAGAGGGCTACTCTCTCCTGTCAGAAGTGCTCTGCCAGTTAAGCATCCTACCCTGCAATTTTCTAATGACAGGTCTGGAGGTAAGAAAAAATTATAATCTCACTACATTCGTCAGATGCTAGTCTTGTGTTCTTCATCTGTGACTTCTACCCCATTTGCATTTAATTTATATGTTTTGGCAATTATGGTGCCACACGGAGGGTAGCTGGCAATATTTGGATCCTGAGAGATAAATACTCAGTGTCTCTCTTGGCAAGAGAAGAAGCGAACTGAGGAGAAGTCTCAGAGCCTGGTCACTAATGGCCTGTCCCATTTTGATTGTGTCTGTTCCCATCACCTGTCCCGCCTGTCAGCTGATTGCCTTTGTCTGTTAGGGACAATGCCAAGTCTCATCACACCAGGGGGTCAAGGCAGACGTGAAATACTGGGAGAAATTTGGCTAGAAATAGGGAAGTATAAAATAACGTGTGACTCACTTTTTAGGAGAGGACTTACCTAAAAAGTCATATCTGCCACTTCCCTTTTAGGATTTTAGTCATTTGTCACGTGGCATCTGTTTATACCAGTAGTCACATACTCAAGGGTGAACAAACTTGTGTCAGGATTTGACTCTTTAAATTCCATCTCCTTCCCACAGTACT
The DNA here is from genome assembly GCA_011751065.1 of Lasiurus cinereus. NCBI lineage: Eukaryota > Metazoa > Chordata > Mammalia > Chiroptera > Vespertilionidae > Lasiurus > Lasiurus cinereus. The sequence goes on from JAAGEH010000027.1 coordinate 1,428,855, forward strand.
ACTGTCCACCCTTCCTCTCACCTCATTTCCCAGATTGTTTCTTTGGAATCAAGGCTCATTTACCCATAACTGAGTGGGTACAAATAGTGTGGATAGGACAGAGTAAAGGTATGGCATCAGACAGGTAACAGTGTTCAAGTTTCTGGATCAACTAGCCAAATAGCTGATCTTGGGCAAATTACTTCATCCTTCTAGGTCTCTTATTGCCGCGTCTGTACAAATGGGGGAGCAATGCCTATTTTACAGGATTTTGGGTGGATGGAATGAGAAAATGCCTGGGAAGTATTGGGCACCCAACAAATTATGGCGGCAGCATTGGTGGTGGGCGGTGGTGGTCATCTAAATAATGATGATAGTTATTTAATTTGAAATAAGTGTTGAGGAAAATTCCAGTGTAAGAAAACATGTTAATTGTAACATGTTTTCAGTCACAGGCAGACCAGAGACTGTTACCTCTTGACAACCTTTGTTTCCAGGTTGGCACTGCTCGTGAAACCCTACCATGTACATACAAGCTCTCAGAGCCAGAGCTTCACATGTTAAAGAAAGTAGGCCACAATTCTCCTCCTTCAGCCCCTTTTATAGCTGCAAGGGATGAGAGTGGATATAAACGAAGAATAGGAAAGATTGCCCAAACCGGTTTGGCTCAGTGGATAGAGCGTCGGCCTGCGGACTGAAAGGTCCCAGGTTCGATTCCAGTTAAGGGCATGTATCCCAGTTGCAGGCACATCCCCAGTAGGGGGTGTGCAGGAGGCAGCTGATTGATGTCTCTCTCTCATCGATGTTTCTAATTCTCTATCCTCTCCCTTTCTCTCTGTAAAAAATCAATAAAATATATTTTAAAAAAAAGAATAGGAAAGATTAATTTTTTTTAAACTGCTTTTTTTTTTTAAAAAAAAGAGTGTTTTTTATTGACTTTTAGAGAGAGAAAGGGAGAGGGATAAAGAGCTAGAAACCATTGATAAAAGCTGCCTCCTGCCCACTTCCATGTGGCCTGACCAGGAATCGAATCACTACTTCTTGGTTCCTGGGTTGATGCTCAACCACAAAGTCACACTTGCTGAGCCTGAAAGATCAATCTTTGAACATTCAAAAGATTTCTTTCATTTGAACCAGAATCTAGCAACTAATGTCAAGTGAGCTTGAAGAACATGGGAACTAGGAGAAAATGTGTGTTTGGGTCAGTGCCTAATATTGGAGAGGACCCAAATAGACATCAAACTTCACCAACCTTCCCATCATACCACACATATCTCCCTCTCTTTGAACAGGCCACACTGAACTTAATCTCATTTCATCTTTTATCAAAGACATTCAATAAAAAAGGCAATTTAAATTAAATCAAAATGTATGGCCCTGACTGGTTTGGCTTAGTGGATAGAGTGTTGGCCTGTGGACTGAAGGGTCCCAGGTTCGGTTCTGCTCAGGGACATGTACCTTGGTTGTGGACACATCCCCAGTGGGACATGTGCAGGAGGCAGCTGATCGATGTTCCTCTCATTGATGTTTTTAGCTCTCTGTCCCACTCCCTTCCTGTCTGTAAAAAATCAATTAAAAAAGAATCAAAATATATGTCCTCATTTAAAAAAAATAAGAATTATATCATCCTAAACACTTGCCCATGCACCTTTCCTGTTTTATTATGTATCCACACCCATCCTTTAAGGCCTAGATCACATGTTTTCTGTATATTTCCTAGTGCCTCCCCCAAACGGGACAAAATTATCTCAATTATTTTCTGAAATCCGTTTTAAATCTCATCATTCTAATAATTATCCCTTTGAATTCTGTCCTCCTCCCCCAATAGATTCTGAGCACCTTGATGACAGGGTATATTTCTTTTTCACCTCTGTATTACCAGTGCTCACCATAAAAGCAACTTACCCTATCTAATAAAAGAGTAATATGCAAATTAACTATCATTTCACGACAAAATGGCAGACCCCATAGCCACAAGATGGCGGCACCCAGTCCTCTAAGCCCTGCCAGAGTCCTGGCAGAGTAAGCGGCCTGACAGAATGCTGCCCAGACGCCCTCCTGACCCTTTATAAAAAACAAAAACAAATTCACTCCCCACCGAGTGAGCGATCCGGTCTCAGCCCCAGCCTGGGGTCTCAGCCACTGAGTCACACCAGCCAGGCAGATATGGAGGAATCTTAAATGTTTCTTTTCTTTATATATTGTATTGATTTTTTTTACGAAGAGAAAGGAGAAGGGATAGAGAGCTAGAAACATCTATGAGAGAGAAATATCAGATCAGCTGCCTTCTGTACATTCCCCACTGGGTATGTGCCCCAACCAAGGTATATGGCCTTGACCAGAATCAAATCTGGGACTTTTCAGTCCACAGCCGACACTCTATCCACTGAGCCAAACCGGTTTCGGCTAGATTAATGATCTTAATAGGTGAGACTAAGAAGGAAAAAGTAATGGGACCTAGACAGACAACACCTCTTTATAAATAGTTTGGGGTGAGTTTGATCCAGGGATACTAATATTTCATTCTGTTCAAAGACTTGTCGCACAACCTGCTTCGTGATGCTGAAGTTGTCCAATCACCACCTTGCCATTGCTCATGTATAATATGGTCTATTAGCATGACCCATGTCTCTTCTCAGCCCACAGATTAAACAGGCAAAGCAGTAACACCAAATATGCAGTTTACAAAGGACGGTTTATGGCTGCCTTATAGAGAATATCTCCCTGTGGGCTCGGTTGTGGTGTCACCCTTTCCTAAGGCAAAAAAGACTTAAGTTTCTACCCCTCCCCACAGTGTGGTGAGAGATGAGACTGGTGGGACCAGCAAACTGTTCAAACCTTGGAAGGAGCTTTGTCGGTGGCCATTTTCCAGCAAAGCAAAATCTACAGCCTTAGATATCCCTGACATAAGTGAAACTACCATCTGTACTTAGAAAGTGGCTGGCGGAAATGACCAGAGCACAATGCGACAGCATCAGAGTATCAGAGGGTAGCAGGTGGCTTTGGGAGGAGCCTTTTCCTGATCATCCTCAACCTAAACACCCTGGAAAACGAGGAACACTAGTGAATAGGAGCTATTGAATGTCGTATAGTTTGAGTCCCAGTGTCTTCAGAGCTGTTGATGAGCCAATCATGAAAACGTGGGTAACATAGCGTGCAGAAATTAAGTAGGTGAACAGCCGGTGGGTGGGTTGAACTTGGAAAATGGGTGGTTCTTCAAATTAAGCAGAAGAGTGTCCTGATAAAAAATTAATGAATGTAATTTTAGAGTAATCAGTGTCAGTATTAACAGATTAATGAGGCAGGGACAAAAGGATGAGGCTCGTTGAGGGGAAGTGTAGTTCATTTATCCTGGAAAAGCCACATTGAAGGTAAAAGCATCTTGGGGGAAACATCATCCGTGTCCACGTTTGCAGGAGAGCTATAAATGCCCTGGTGAACCACACACTGCTGAGCGTGAGTCATTCCTGGAGTCGCGTTAAAAAAAGAAATCTAGAAACACTTGAATTTTACAAACTGGGACAAAAGATAAGTAAGTTGTTTTTTTTTCAGACTTGGGAAATACAGAAGAAGTTACCAACATATATCACTGCTTTGTGTGTGTGTGATGTTGTGTGTGGGGCCGTGGGGAGCAAGCTTGGAGTGTGTCTGTAGCACACTCCAATTTTCTCTGCACTTGGGTTTATCAGATGTCATGAACTGCAGCCCCCTGAACATATATCCTGTGTTTCTTCTCCAAGAGCCCCCTTCCCCGGGGAGCATCAGATTCCTTGCCAGCCTTTCCGAGCAGCTGAGTGAGCCCCACTCTCTGGCAATAAGAGGGAACTTGAGCTGTTAATAGAGTTAAAGTGATTTAAAAAAAAAAAATCTCCAGAGACCACAGTAATCCCATTAACTCAGTATCCATCCAAAGTGACCTCTCTGCCCTTTCAGTTATTGATTCTCGCGGGCAGACAGCGAGCTCAGAGTGGGTGTGGGTGGGGTAGAGGAGGTGAGGTATCTCAGGGCGCCCATATGCACGGCCTTTGCTGTAACCTGCACCTGATTGATGTAGAATGTGGACTCCTCAGGGCAAGGAAGATTCAATGTGATCATGTCTGGACAGTTCCCCGGATATTTGGAAAGTATTAAAATGGGTTTTATGCTTAAGCATCTACTAGAATAGAATTGCGTAATTACTGTAAGGAACCATAGAAACTCCTGGACTTCTTTTTACAAATATTTGAGGAAGTTAAAGGCCAGACGAAGTAAAAATGACATCATGAGACAGTTAGTAAGCTTATAATCACAGATTAATGACACGTGTGCTAAAGCCAATACGTTACTCGAGACTGTGTCTTAAAGCAGAAACGCAATCTGTGTGTGCTTTATCAATATCAGGATAATAGCCTCTAAGGCCCGTAAGGCGTCTGGCAAGTATCACAAAGAGTTCATGAGTTGGGACTGAGAGGGTCCGTGGCAAACCGGAGAATACACCTGTTCTGTTTAAAAGGGGCTGGTTATCCGCGTGTGGGAAGGCAGGCCAAGTGTTGCTAGACCCATTCATTTTCCAAGAGAAGTTAGAAAGGGGTCAACTTTGTGTTGACCAAATAAAACATGCTGGATGGGCCGAAACCGGTTTGGCTCAGTGGATGGAGCGTCGGCCTGCAGACTGAAAGGTCCCAGGTTTGATCCCGATCAAGGGCATGTACCTTGGTTGTGGGCACATTCCCAGTAGGGGGCGTGCAGGAGGCAGCTGATTGATGTTTCTCTCTCATCGATATTTCTAACTCTATCCCTCTCCCTTCCTCTTTGTAAAAAAATCAATAAAATAAATATATTTTAAAAAAAACATGTTGGACGGGCTGAATTTGGCCTGAGGAATGACCCTGCTCCCAATGGCTACCTAGGTCTATGGGCTGAGCATAAAGGAATTCGTCCAACTCATGAGTAGAAGCAGCCAAGTATAAGTTTTAGTCTCTACAAATTTTTCAAGATATTATTCTGGCTGATAGTTTCAATATCCAAGTAGTACATCGATCTCCTTCATTGTCTACTAACAAGGAAAGTTTTTAATGAGGGGTGGAAAAGGAAAGAGGCAGGGGGCCTGGAAAAGGAACCACCAACTGGTGATCTGCTTTTGAATCATCCAGAATTGGCAGGTGGTGTGTGTAGACTAATGTGTCCTTTCTGGCACTTCCATGTCCATCTGGAAATTAACAAAGTGAAGATTTGTGCCAAGATCCAGACCTGACACAGCGAACAAAGAACAACAATTTCGGAACAAATGCCTCGCTGTGAATGAATGGCTTTTTCAAAAGAGAAGCTCTCTAAATCTCTGTCTACAGAATTATTTTCCCTGCAACCAACTGGGAGTCTCCAAGGTTTAAGGAATAAGCTAAATGTTGAAAGCCTCTCATTGTAGGATCATTGCAATGCTCTCTCTGTTTCTGCCTTCCCCACCCAGCCAGTCTGGTGTCAAAACAGTAGCCGGCCCTTTTAAAACATTCGTCACTCAGTTCATCTCTCTTTTGGACGCACAAGACTCCAGTGGCTAAATGCCTCTCAGTGTCCCAAAAGGCTATAGATAGTCTGCTCGCCCCCAGCCTTCCCATTACTCCCCTGACCTCGCCTCCTGCTACTCTCCACGTGCTCACTCTGTCCAGCCACCCTGGCCTCCTTGCTGTTCTGAAACCACTCTGGCCTGCTCCCTTCTAAGAGTCTTTGCTTTTGATTTTCTCTGCTTAGAAGATTCTGCTCCCAATATCCCACAGCTACCTTTAGTGCTTTTCAGAGAAACCTTGCCTGCTGAAAATCTTCACACATACCCATTGCTTCCAGCACTCCCTGTCCTCATCTCTACTTTAATCTTTACTTGTCCCCAGTTTCTAACTATACATTTTCCTTTTGTTTCTCCTCTTCTTTAAGCTCCATGAGTGCAGGCAGGTTTTTTAAAAAATTTTTAAAAAATGTTTTTATTGCCGAAACCGGTTTGGTCAGTGAATAGAGCGTTGGCCTGCAAACTGAAAGGTCCCAGGTTCGATTCCGGTCAAGGGCATGTATCTTGGTTGCGGGCACATCCCAGTAGGGATCGTGCAGAAGGCGGCTGATCGATGTCTCTCTCTCATTAATGTTTCTCTCTCCCTCTTTTTATTGATTTTAGAGAGAAAGAGAGGGAGAGAGAAACATTAATGACAGAGAAATACCCATCCACTGCCTTCAGGATACTCCCTACTATGGATCAAGCCCATGACCCAGGCATGTGCCCAGACCGGGAATTGAGCCAATGACCTCTTGGTGCATGGGCTGATGCTCAATCTTCTGAGCCACATCGGCTGGGCAAGGGCAGGCATTTTTGTCTGTTTTGTTCAATGTATATTTGTGCCTAAAACGGTGCCTAAAAACATAGTAGGTGCTTGACAAGTATTTGTTAATAATTTTGAGGTCCGTCTCTCCCCGCTCTCCCCACTTTTGTGCTAGGGATGGTGGTCTTGTGCTGGATAGATATACCGCTTGCTACTGAATGTTGGTGTTTTTAGCATTTCCACGAATAGACTTTGATTTCTATGTCAATCCTACTCCCAAAACATATCTTGAATGTTTTGCTTTTCTCCATCTCAGGTCTTTTTCCTTGGTGTTAAAACCATCACAACTCCTTGCTTTCCTCGTCTACCCTTGTTCCCTCCATGCAGTTTCACTCAACAGTCAGAACTATCTGTCTAAAATCGAAACCTGGTCATTGACCATTCCTTGCTGTTCCCTTATGTGGGAATACTCTTCTGTTTCCATTTTTCATCTGGTTGATATTCTCTCTCTCTCTCTCTCTCTCTCTCTTTAAATCCTCACTCGAGAATATTTTTCTTTTTTATTTTGCTGCAAAAGGCTTTATTGCTTTGTTTGGTCCAGTGCATGGGAAAGGGCTTTAGGGTGGTTAAAAGAGTGGCTAGTAGTTTCAGGAAAAGGCTCAGGTACAAGTCAGACACCAGGGGATGCAGAAGGGCCTCTCATAAATTGTGCTTCTGGGTGAGTCTTTCGAAGAGATATCCCCCAGAACAGCCTGGGGTCAGGGGCCTACGGAGGTGAGGCAGGTCTCTCCCATCTTCTTCTCCTTTTTTTTTTTTTAAATATATTTTATTGATTTTTTACAGAGAGGAAGGGAGAGAGATAGAAAGTCAGAAACATCGATGAGAGAGAGACATCGATCAGCCGCCTCCTGCACGCCCCCTACTGGAGTTGTGCCCGCAAGCAAGGTACATGCCCTTGACCGGAATCGAACCTGGGACCTCTATCCACTGAGCCAAACCATCATCAAGAAGATGATGAGTTTCACCTTCTCACCCTGGAAGTGGTGCTCCAGGAAGTCACAGAGATGCGGGTCTGCACGGGTCGAACCCAGGGCATGCCGCTCCAAAAGGGCCTGGGTTAGGTTCCTCTCCAAGGCCAGGGCGGCTCCCATGGCGTCCTGAGTTTTGCCCACTCGCCTTGGGAGGCTTCAGCACGTCCTGGAGAGAATGTGGCCACCACGCTTGTTTTGCATCTTTAAGAGATGCTCAGTGTGCGGAAACCGGTTTGGCTCAGTGGATAGAGCGTCGGCCTGCGGACTGAAAGGTCCCAGGTTCAATTCCCATCAGAGGGATGTATCTTACTTGCAGGCACATCCCCGGTGCGGGGCATGCAGGAGGCGACTGATCAATGTCTCTCTCTCTCATCGATGTTTCTGACTCTCTATCCCTCTCCCTTCCTCTCTGTAAAAAATCAGTAAAATATATTTTAAAAAGAGAAAGAGAGAGAGAGATGCTCAGCGCCCTTACACTTCTTCTTAGCCAACTCTCAAAAGAAGTGGCCTCGCCCTCGAGAGCCACATTGTCTCAGTAAAAACAGAAGCCCAGAGAGAGGCAAGTAAAAACAGAAGCCCAGAGAGAGGCAGGTGTAGGAGGCCTGCGGCTGCTGGTTGGCCAGGCGGTTGACAGCAGCCTCCACTCGGTGGAATAATTCTGATGAATTTGGGAGCCCCTGGATGTTCCGCAATAAGGAGTTAAGGTAGAAAAAATCCAGTGTGTGGTGGTGACTGGATAAGACGCAGAAGAGTGGTCGGAGGCTGGAAGAAGGAACGTCCCCTGGTCTGTTCCATCCAAACACTGTTGAAGCAAGAGACAGACCCGGGACCAACGATATTTCCCATTGATTTTTAGAGAGAGTGGAAGAGAGAGGGAAAGACAGAGAGAAATGTCCATGTGAGAGAAACACAACGATTGGTTGCCTCCTGCACATACCCTGGCTGCCAGGACCTGGGCCGGGGAGGAGCCTGAAACTGAGGTACATGCCCTTGACCGGAATCGAATCCGGGACCCTTTGGTCCACAGGCTGATGCTCTATCCACTGAGTCAAACTGGCGAGGGCATGGTTGACGTTCCCTTTATCTCAGTTTTAATGTCTCCTTTTCTGAGTGTCTCTTGGTCTCTCTACCAGTTCATTTACTATGCATTTTCCTTCAGAGAATTTTCCACTTGGTAGTTCAACACTTGGGGAATTGATTAGTCTATGGCCATCTCCAGGTGTCCTTATTGAGGATAGAAACCCTTCCAGTGGAGTTTGTCTTTGTATCTCCAGCACTTAGCACTGCCCCTGAAACACTGTTTTAGGCACAGAAGTACATTGGACAGTGCTAAGTAGGAGTTTAGTGACTACTTGTGGAGAAGTATATGAAAACAGAACATAGGTGTCCTGTTGCCCCAGAGTTTGGGGACCCAGTGCAGAGGTGATCTCATGAATTCTTTGTTTCTCTTTACAGAGATTATTTTGCAGAGGATGATGGGGAGATGGTACCCAGAACAACTCATGCAGTCGGTAAGGAAGCCATGGGCCTTGACTTGTTAAATTCCGGGTTTCCTGCTCGTCATAAATCCCTTAAATCACAGACCTTTAAATTCACCATGGCAGTGTCCTCAGACTTTTTGTTCATTTTCAAACACGCCCCCGTGGCATGTAATGCCTCACCGGACCAGCCCATGCAGTGGAATCTGCCTGTGAACTCTTTAGACTTTTAATGATTCTATAATTGCAAGATTAAAGTCACTTGTAAATTGATTAAAATAGAGTCTGCCAGAAACCTTCCCTGTAATATGCCATTAAAATGAGTATAATAACAGGGTCAAGCTCACAAGTGAGGTTAAGTGGGAAGAGCTCTTAGAACAAAGCCCGTGACGGAGTAAGCACCCAGTAAATACAGTGATTAATGTATGCATAATACTTTCTCATCATTGCTGCCCTACCATCAGCCAGAGATCTACCTAGACTACAAAACCCGTGTGAAGATAGCTTTCTCTTTTCAGGTTTTCACAAAAACTTCATCATGTGAGGATTTCACTTTGCTAAGTGATCTGCCTTTTTCATTTTTAAACAAATATATTTTTATTGATTTTTTTTTTTACACAGAGGAAGGGAGAGAGATAGAGAGCCAGAAACACTGATGAGAGAGAAACATCAATCAGCTGCCTCCTGCACACCCCTCAGTGGGGATGTGCCCACAACCAAGGTACGTGCCCTTGACCGGAATCAAACCTGGGACCTTTCAGTCCGCAGGCCGAGGCTCTATCCGCTGAGCCAAACCCGTTTCGGCTGATCAGCCTTTCTCATACCAGCCTCAGAGCACAGATAGTTCATATGCACGATGTGGGAAAAAGCTTATCATTTGAACGTGTTAGGGGCTTCAGAGTCCCTTAAAATTAGCATTTGGAGTCGTGCATGTTCACCTACAATGATCACTATGCCACCATTGTGTGACATCATCTGTCGTTCTGTTTCACTGGCAGCTTTCCTCAGTGACACTAAAGACCGGGGCCCTCCAGTGCAGTCACAGACCTGGAGAAGCGGCGAGAAGGTCCCCTTTGGGCAGGCACCTTACCTGAGAGCATTTGAAAAAGCCCCTCAGGTGCAGACCCAGGCTCTCCGAGACTTTGAGAAGGTAAGTCAATATCCTTACCCTATCCCACAAGGCCAGGGGTGGGTAGTTGTTAATCCCAACGAGGAGGAGTCCCATACGTAGTGATGGCTTGTAAAACTATGATCCGTGGCTTGCTCTGGGGTGGGTGTTCTGACCAGAATGGTACCTCTTGTACGAACATGTGCCCCAATAAGCATCTGTACTATTAGCTGTGTGCTGGGCACTGGTCTGTGGGCAGTGAGTGGCCTGAGGCAGCGATTTTGCTGCTTCGCTGTTTGTATCCCTGATTTGCTTCTCAGATCAGTTCAGGAGGTTTAAATGGCACCTGAGTCCAGGGAATCCAGTCCATGTGGCTGGCGTTATTCTCTCTGTAGCTGGCTTGGGCACAGCTCTGCACATCGGGATACTGTCTGTGGTGTGGGGTGGCTCAGCCACAACCATTTGTTGCTCAACAAGGCCAAAGGTCCTGGGTTCAATTCCGGTGAAGGGCATGTACCTTGGTTGTGGGCACATCCCCAGTAGTGGGCATGCAGGAGGCAGCTGATCAATGTTTCTAACTCTATCCCTTTCCTTTCCTTTCTGTAAAAAATCAATAAAACAACTCTTGATGTACTCAGCACCTTGATATGTTTACCCTTAGATCTGGCCAAGCCAGGCTACGGATAATGTCATTCAGGACCCCAGTTCCCTGTACCCTGGATTGATCCCTGGAAGGCTGTACAGTAGAACCCATCTTCTGGCATTTATATGGCCTGGGAAGAGCACCCAGGATTTCTTACACCCCGGTGTGCTAAAAATAGAAATAATTCTTTGGTGCCCCCTGGGGGTTACCCAGGTGTCAGGCCGTACACCAGTACTGTGTGAATGTACTCAGATCTGTGGGTTTCTTCTATTCTTGCATTGATAGCTTTTGACATAAGATGATAAAACTCCTACTAAAGCCGTGCTGACATGAGTTTGCCCCGTCTTCTCTCGGTTTGTAAATAGAAATGGTTCATTAGGGCCTACTGTGCATCCTACCCGATTTCCTGTGGACCGAGAAGTGCTCCATGTCCTGTGGGCTTGAGAACGAAACAGCTTGTTCTAGCTTTGGTTTTGTTTTCACCCAGTGTTGTCATGGACACTGGGTGTGTTTTTTAAGACACAGAGAGTTTACAGGAATATTAAGTGGCTTTTGAAGACTAAATCTCTGAACCGCTGTGGTGCTGGTGGTGGGAGTCGGGCTGGTAACATCCAGTCCCTCCTTCTTTGTTCATCTTTGGATTCTGCGTAAGCACCCAGGGGTGGGCAGAGCTGCGGGGTTCCTCAGAGCTGGGGGCGGGGCTCTTGGAAAGCCAGTCTGCCTGCAGCTTCCTTTTGGTTGAGAGTCGATTTGGAACCTGGAAATCAGGGTGTCACCTACACTGACAGAATGAATGGCTGGATGCTGTGGGGGTGGGGAAATAAAGGGCCGAGGTGGGTGACAGAAGTCACCTGACGTTCAGGTGTGGAGGTCTAAGTCCTTTTCTCCTAACATCCAGGTCTCAGATCCCTGATTAGTCCTCATTCTTGATGCTGGGAACCATGGACAGAAACTGAGGCAGGACACAGAACAGGCCAATAGGAGACATTTTATATAAAAATATGTTTTACTGATCTTTTACAGAGAGGATGAGAGAGAAACGTCCATCAGCTGCCTCCTGCACACCTCCTACTGGGGATGTGCCTCCAACCAAGGTACATGCCCTTGACCGGAATCGAACCTACGACCTTTCAATCCGCAGGCCAACGCTTTATCCACTGAACCAAACCTGTGGTCAGGGCCCAATAGGAGATATTTTAAATCTCTCTCCCCTGTGTGTCAAGTAATACATAAGTAACAAGGGCTATGACACTTTTGTCAGAAATGTCATTGCTGGGACAAAGAAACTGACTTTTTCAGGGTTATGGAGTTTATGTACCATGATCATAAATCCTGACGGGTTATTGGGTCAGAAAGATTCTTACATGTAAACGGTGTTGAGAAAAACTCCTTTCATGCTTTCCCCAGCATGTCTGGGATGAGTGAGAATAGGGCAGCAGGTAGACAGGACTAGCTATCTCCTCTTGATGACTTTCTATTTGTCAGGTACTGTTTAATTATGTGTATTATCTCACTTAATGAGAGGGGGAGGAGGGAGAGAAGAGGTGAAGAGGAGAGAGAGAAACATCAATATGAGAGAAACATCAATCAGTTGTCCCCTCGACCCCCAGTACTTGCACCAACCAGCCATCGAATCTGAAACCTAGGTATGCACCCTGACTGATAATCAAACCCACAACCTTTTGGTGAACAGAAGATGCTCCAATCGACTGAGTCGCCCAGCCAGGGCAATAATTAATATATTCTATGTAAACTATTTTTTAGTTCATTTTCCTAATTTTGAGATTGATATTATCACATCTGTTAGACCGATGAAGTGACCTAGACTCAACTAATGTACCTGAAGCTATACTGGTTTAAAGTGACAGAACCATGATTACTCCAGTGGTTTCCAAGGTTCTGAGGGAAATGAGTGGACCATTCAGAGAGAGTTAGTTTGGTGAGATGTGCGTAGTGTGGTTTTATGTATGGAATCAAATGGCAGATGCTATAGAAAAGCTATGGAGATGTGGGGGCCTGCGGCCATAGGTCTAAAGGGGGCCTCCACTGCTTTCTCCTGTTTACATATCTATAATAATAAAAGCGTAATATGCTAATTAGACCAAATGTCCTTCTGGATGACCGTCCAGACGAAGCCAGGGCTGTGAGGGAAGCCCAGGTCCCAAGTGCCAAATGGAAGCTGGTGCCGGCAGCCGGGGGAAAAAAGGCCAAGTCTTGCATGAATTTTGTCCATTGGCCGAAACCGGTTTGGCTCAGTGGATAGAGCATCGGCCTGTGGACTGAAAGGTCCAGGGTTTGATTCCAGTCAAGGGCATGTATCTTGGTTGTGGGCACATCCCCAGTAGGGGGCATGCAGGAGGCAGCTGATCAATGTCTCTCTCTCATCGATGTTTCTAACTCTCTATCCCTCTTCCTTTCTCTCTGTAAAAAATCAGTAAAATAAAAAAAGAATTTCGTCCATTGGGCCTCTAGTCCTATATAATAAAAGGCTAATATGCAAATCAACCAAACAGCAGAATGACTGATCGCTATGATGCACACTGACCACCAGGCGGCAGACACTCAACAAGGAGCTGCCCCCTCGTGGTCAGGGCGCTCCCACAGGGGGAGCACTGCTCAGCCAGAAGCCGGGCTCATGGCTGGCCAGTGCAGTGGCGGTGGTGGGAGCTCCTCCTGCCTCCAAGGCAGTGCTAAGGACCCCTTGGGGGTTTTCTGGCTGCCGGCTTAGGTCCGCCCCAGGGAGCGGGCTAAGCCAGCAGGTGGACATCCCCTGAAGGGTCTAGGATTATGAGGTTGCAGGCTGGGCTGAGGGGATGCCCCCCCCGCCCCTGCCACACACACACTCCCAGTGCATGAATGTCATGCACCAAGCCTCTTGTTCTTAATAATATCGTCTTGAACATGAAAACGCCTGCAAACCCAGCTGCAGTGTTTGCCTAATTATAGTGTGAGGCCAGGTTTCCCTGGTCGCCTGGTAGTCTGAGTCCAGCCGCAGTGAGTCAGCTGGTGAGGCTCCACCCATCCTGGACAATGTTTCCACTTGAATCTCGAAGTGTGTGTGTGTGTGTGTGTGTGTGTGTGTGTGTGTGTGTGTGGTGATGACGGTGGCTAGGGATGGGTGGTGGTGGTGGTAGTGGGTGGGGTGAGGGTGGGAGGACAAGTCCTAAAAGGGACTTTGCTGCCTTTCTGGAGATCTGATGTCTCGGTCTGGGCTTCCTGGTCTGGGTGAGGTGAATCTGGATCAGCTCTCCGTGGCGTTCGGTCCAGCAGCTTCAGTGCCTGGTGGGAGTTTCTCTGTAATTACAGCCTTGGGAGGTGAATGCTGCCAGTGAAGAGCATGTTCATTAAAAGCAAACAGAACCGGCAGTTATGCCTCCCAGACCACAGTTCCCCCAGAACACGGACTTCATGTGTGCTGGTGCTTGAAGCGTTCAAAGAGTTATCAGGTGACCCGGCCGGGGAGCTCAGTTGGTGGGAGCATCGTCCCCGTATGCCACTGTTCTGGGTTTGATCCCCGGTCAGGGCACATACAAGCATTTACCGTTGAGTGTACAGAGAATTGAAACAACAAAATCGATGTTTCTCTCTCTCTCTTCCTCTTCCTCTCTAAAATCAATCAAAAAATAAAAAATTTGCCGAAACCGGTTTGGCTCAGTGGATAGAGTATTGGCCTGCGGACTGGGGGGTCCCGGGTTCGATTCCGGTCAAGGGCATGTACCTTGGTTACGGGCACATCTCCATTGTGGGACGTGCAGGAGGCAGCTGATCGATCTCTCTCTCTCATCGATGTTTCTAGCTCTCTGTCCTCTCCCTTCCTCTCTGTAAGAAATCAATAAAAAAAAAAATATATATATATATATATTTAAAAATAATAAAAAATAAAAAATTTTAAGTTTTTGGATGAGAAGGGAAGGGGGAAATTCTAAACTTTCAGCAATCCTAAGGACCGAATTTCCTTCCCTCTAAACATGACTTTTCAGGAGGATTCCGCACAGTCATTCCACAGGACTTCAGAGACATTTTCATTCCTAAGCAACACTGCCAGATATGTGTCAACACCATCTTTTTTTTTTTTTAAGAACTATTAATAAAAGGGCCGATTCTAAGCGATGTAGAGGATACAGAGACGCATTCAAGTTACCCTTCTCAAAGAGTGTACAGTCTGATTGGGGTACAGGAAATTTTAAGTCCCTCCAAGATTTAATGTAAATAACAGCTACCGCAACAGGGGAGGAGATACCAGGAGGTTAGAACATTTGCTAAGCAAATGCATGTCTTTAAAACCCAAATGTTAGAAAAGCATGTTAAAGCTTGTATTCATATATGCATGTGTCAATATCTCTTCTTCACTCAACGAAGAAAGCTCTATCTTCTTCCTAAGGACCTTGAGGAATTTTCATTCCAGTAATAATTTCCATTCCAAAAATAATTTTTAAAAATAGCAACAAAAGTGATGATGCCAGTTAACATTTATCGAGTGCCTACCGTGCACAGGGCTCTGTGAATGCACTTGACTGCATTATCTTGTTCAGTTCTGATAGCAGTAAAAGGAGGTTGGAACAACCATTTTCTTGATCTGTACAGAGAGAAACACTGAAGCTAAAAAAAGGTAGTGATTATTAGAAAATGCTGAGCTGGGATTTGAGCAGAAGTGTACTTAATGTCAGAGTCTGAACTCTTTAAAAAAAATATTTTTATTGATTTCAGAGAAGAAGGTAGAGAGAGATAGAAAGAAACATTAATGATGAGAGAGAATCATTGATCGGCTGCCTCCTGCACACCTGCACTGGGGATCGAGCCCACAACCCAAGCATGGAATCGAACCCGAGACCTTCCAATCTACAGTCCAATGCTTTATCTACTGAGCCAAACCAGCTAAGGCCAGAGGCTGAACTCTGTGTTTTAATCCTTACCTGAGGATATGTTTTTATTGATTTTAGAGAGAGAGGAAGGGAGAAGAGAAGAGAGAGAGAGAAAGAGAGACAGAGAGAGAGAGAGAGAGAGTCCAGTACACAGGGCCTTGCAAGTTATGTAAAGCGTTTTAATTTTTATCGAATCTCAAGGGGGACCATTGAAAGCTTCTTAACAGGGAGATGATGTGATCAGATTTCCCCTTAGGAACATGTCTGTGGCTTCTGTATGGACTGTGGATTGGAGGAGTCAGCCTAAGGCAGAGAGGGCAGTTAGGAGCTGTGGAATAGTCCAGACAAAGGTTGGTAGTGGGGACCTAGAGGATGAGAGAAATGGAGAGGTGAGAGAGAGAGAGAGGTCAGAAGCAGAAGCGACAAGACTGAGCAATTGATTGGGTGCACGACCCATGATGGAGAAGAAGCCTAAATACGACGAACCACCAATTCATCTCTCCATTCCCATCACAGGGTAGGGTGTCACCTGTTGTACACTTCCAGAGCACCTTGTACTTTTCCTTTAATAACATATGTGTTCAGAGTCTCTCTTCTCTGTTAGGATCTGAGCTCCATGAGAGCAGAGACGGGGTTCATCTCATTCACGACTAGATACAGTGGGTAGTGGAGTGCCTCGTTATAGCAGGCACGCCTTTCTCCTTTCTTTGCTCTGCTTTGGATGAATGAATGATATCCAGGGTTCTTGGTTGGGCAGCTGTGCTAGGTGATGCCATCCACAGAGAGAGGAACAACTGAAGCAGGCACAGGTAGCTCTTTTATAATCATTAAACGGACAGCAGCGAAGGCCAAAAGCTAGGAAAGGGGTTTTCATTTTTGGAGGGAAATTAAGGCGATCCTTCTGCTCTTAAGGGACTCCCAGTCTAATTGGCAAGACAGTCAAACAGATAATCCCAAGGACAAGAGTAGGAAGCAGCCGAGGCCGGTTTGGCTCAGTGGATAGAGTGTCGGACTACAGACTGCAAGGTCCCAGGTTCGATTCCGGTCAAGGGCATGTATCTTGGTTGCGGGCACATCCCCAGTAGGGGGCGTGCAGGAGGCGGCTGATCGATGTCTCTCTCTCTCATCGATGTTTCTGACTCTATCCTTCTCCCTTCCTCTCTGTAAAAAATCAATAAAAATATATATTTTTTAAAAAGAGTAGGAAGCACTTGAGAGAGGCCCTCCCCTGGGTTTAGGGCCAGATAAGCGTCCTTGATAGGTGCTCTCCATCACCTCCTTCAGGGCGAGCTGGAGAGGGTCAGAGCTGAGTGGCAGTGATAAGGAGTGGCTTTCCAGGCTAGCACTGGTACCCTGGACCAGGCCTGGGCAGCAGACAGCAGACAGCACCGTGAATTCAGAAACAGGAGGCTTGCTGTCATGGCCGGAGCACTAGTGTTGACGGAGGTGCAAGCTGGCAGTGTCTCCCCCTAACTGCCCTCTCCTCCTGGTCAAAGCCTCCTTGTTGCAACCAGGCTTGTTCATGATACACTGTGAACTCCTAGCTCATCCGCCTGGAGAACATCCTATTCATGCTTTGAAATCGCCTTCTTTCCTGGAGAAGTATGGCGAAAGGTTGATTGAAAATCTAGAAAAACAGGTGAGGCCGTCAACAGATAGGTTCCCCCTTGAGTATAGAAGCTCTTCCTGGGTTGAACCAACTGTGAACAGACCACAGCAAGTCCTGTTGCTCTTGATGGAGCCACGCTGATGGAAGGTCAAGTTTGGAGCCGTGGCTCACAGTCCTTTCTGCTGTGGAGCGCATTTCACTGTCTCACAGCACTGCTGCTGGCTGCCCCACATATTTTTGGAAGTCGGGGAATTTGTTATTTGTTTTGCTTCGGTTTTATAGAGTTCACAGTGCTTTGCTGTGGTGATGACGACAGCACCTTGTTATTCCAGGATCGAGGGGGGGTGTGTGTCTCTGGTGGTGGAGGGCAGCGGGGATATTGTCTGAACCCCTCTCCTTCATCCACACCATGACGTTGCGTGCGATGGGGTTGTTTATCGACCCGATGGAATAGCTCTGCTGTTAGCTCTCTGGGCATCCAGACAGTTATTTCCAGAAAAGGCTGCGCCGAGGATGGGTATCTGAGTTTTAGGGGAGAAAATGGAATGATATTAATATGATAGTATTTCAAAGATGCTGGAACTTCAGGCATGATGTTGAAATTTCAGGAACAGAGTTTCAGAAGAAAGATGTGTTTATGGTGCAATTAGAAAGAAAAAAAAGGTCTTGGTAGAATTGCAGTCTGCTTTACGAGCAGGCCTCATCCACAGCTGACACCTGGAATGTGGGTCAGAAACCCTGGATGGGAAGGAAAGGGTTAAGGAGTGGAAGACCAAGGCCGATTTTGGTTGACACTCTTCTTGTTAGAATGGTCCCCAAAAGTTAGGCATATTCTGGTGGACCCCTTCGGCATATGTTTGTCCTGTAGCAAACCAGAGTTGATCTATGTTTCCTTTCTGTTTTTTCTCAGGATTGTAAAAAACCTTAACTTGGCAAAACATAGCCCAGGAGTTTTTTATATTGGGAGCCTTTTAAAGGGTACATCATCTAGCCTTGATGTTAACGCCCCCTAATCTAAGCAGAACATTTTGAAATGATCAGTTCTAAACCACTTGCTTTTCACTGAAACTTCATCATCAAAAAAATAAAAAAATCAGTTGAACCCCTTTTGTTAGAGGACATTTACCCTCATAATGTAAGTGCTCAATAAATATTTGGTGAATGGCCCTAGCTCAGTGATCGGCAAACTCATCAGTCAGCAGAGCCAAATATCAACAGTACACAAGGATTGAAATTTCTTTTGAGAGTCAAATTTTTAAACTTAAACTTCTAACGCCACTTCTTCAAAATAGACTCCCCCTGACCAGGATGTTTTGTGGAAGAGCCACATGCAAGGGGCCAAAGAGCCACATGTGGCTCCAGTTAGCCGACCACTGCCCTAGCTGGATTGACTTAAGAGCATTGGCTTGTGGACTAAAGGGTCCCAGGTTCATTCCAGTCAAGGGCATGTACCTTGGTTGCAGGATAAACTCCTCGCTGGCCAAGGACCCGGTCAGAGCTCATGTAGGAGGCAACCAATTGATGTATTTCTCTTATATCAATTTTCCTCTCTGTCTTTCCCTCTCTCTAAAAAGCAATGGAAAAATATCCTTGGGTGAGGATTAAAAAAAAAAATTTGGTGAATGGGTGTGTGGATGGAGTGTGGCAATAAGTTTACGATACCCAACTCTACTAGAGAATTTACCCTTGTATCTAGCTATTGTACAAACCATAGAAATGTAGAAAGAATAATAAAGCACTGTCATTGTGCCCAATATCTAAATTATACAAAATATTATTTTCACTCTATTCTCCTCAGATTAAAAAAACAAAAGCTAGCATTTCAGAGATAATTACAAGCTTCTTAGTAGCCTACCCAGATCCATCTCCTGAGTCCTTTCCTATAGTTAATTAACTAGTAAGTAATTTTCCCAAAGTCACGCAATTAGAAAATAGCAGAGCTGGGATTTGAACCGACATCTCCTTGGTTCAAAAGCTTTTGCTCTTCCCACAATGCCCAGCTACTTCACCTAGGTAAAAATATTCATGATAGTAAGAATATTTGTTGCCTACTTGTAAATGCATAGTAAGTATGGTGTCAAAAGTTACTTAAAATAGTATTGTCCTGTTTCTCTGTTTACCATATTATTTAAGGCTATTTTTATCTTTGCAAGATATGAATTATCACAGATATCAAATTAGTATAGTTTAAATTGCAGAAGTGCTATTACATTTGAAAAGAATCTGTCAACTAACACATAGTGCATTGTGCGGACCAGTAGTTTTATTTCTAGCTTTCCCCAGTGGCCAGATAAGTTTCTATTGAACGAGTACAAAAAAAGTTTTACATAAATGTTAAAGGCACACTTTACTGAAACCGGTTTGGCTCAGTGGATAGAGCGTCCGCCTGCTGACTGAAGGGTACTAGGTTCGGTTCCGGTCAGGAGCATGTACCTTGGTTGTGGGCACATCCCCGGTGGGGGGTGTGCAGGAGGCAGCTGATTGATGTTTCGCTCTCATCGATGTTTCTGGCTCTCTGTTCCTCTCCCTTTCTCTCTGTAAAAAATCAATAAAAAATATATTTTTAAAAAATGTTAAAGGCACACTTTAGAAGTAAATACCCATTGCATTTTGAAGTTAGTTATTACATGTTCTTACAAGCTAATAGCATTTTAAAGAATTCTCGTGATTGGCCACACGCCTTAGGACAGGAAACCCGAGAATGCGCGTGATCCGTCCACAGTGTGTTAAGATAATCAATCATTTTTTAGCAGAGCGAAAGCCTATTTTTAGGAGGCAGAATGCTAAAAGATGAGTATGTTTTCGAGCATTTCCATTTAGAAGAGCTATGTGGGGGGTCTGAAGATGATCAGGCAAATGTGAAGCTGAGTGTTTTTTAAAAGACTGACTTGACAGTTGTTTGTGTTCAGGGGGCATGACATGCGACAGCTGGGTTGTAATCCTCCTCCTATTGTTGGCGCTGATCGAGTCATTATTCGAGTCTTATTTCCAGTTTGAACTAATACAATAAGAAGCCGTAGAAATTAAGGAAAAAGCAGGAGAGAGCCATTAATGTTTGGGGGAAAAATATTTTTAGGGAGGAATAAAGGATTTCAGTGCATTGTGGGAGAGAGAAAGAACTAAGACAGGAGCAGTGAAAAAAGAGGGAGGGCCCCGTAACCTGGCTCAGTGTTCACTCCCTAAGTAATTCGGAGCTCAACGAAAACACAGGAGCCTGCGGGAGAGGCCCTGGTTCAGTAGGCCTGGTGTGCATCTTGGGAATGTGCGTTTTTGTTGGCTAAAAACCCCAGACACAAGCAATAAAGAAAACAGCTTTCCTAGTAAGCAGTTTCTGGCCCTCCCCATCCCCCAGGCCTTTCTTCTCGCTTGTTGACTAAATTGAGAGCCAGGATGTGCCCAGAGGCTCCTCATCCTGACTTTCAAGACCTCCCGAAAATGGTGCTTCACCCCCATCCTCTCTGTTCCTCATTACAGGACAGTGTGTATCACTGTCTCCGTCCAATTGGCTCTCGGCACCTCTGCTTAAGCCCCACCTGCCTTGATTGCCTTACGTTTTCTCCCAGGCCTAGCCAAATGCGACTCTCATCCTTTAAGGCAGCGGTTCTCAACCTGTGGCTTGTGACCCCTTTAAGGGTCGCTTAAGACTATCAGAAAACACAGATATTTACATTACAATTCATAACAGTAGCAAAATTACAGTTATGAAGTAACAATGAAGATAATTTTATGGTTGGGGTCACCACAACATGAGGAAGTATATTAAAGGGTCGCAGCATTAGGAAGGTTGAGAACCACTGCTTTAAGGAGAACTAAATGCTAGTTTTCGATGGAAGCTTCTGACAGCTCTCCTCCCTCATTTCTAAGGTTTTTACCATTTGTACAGTTCAGATTGTCCTTGAGTTGTAATTTGTCATATATTATACCCCACTTGTTCAGAACTCGTACAAAGTTCAGATTCTGCATTGTGTATCAAAATTAGTCTTTTAAGATGGATAGAGCATCCGCCTGTGGACCGAAGGGTCCCAGGTTCGACATGTACCTTAGTTGTGGGCACATCCCCAGTAGGAGGTGTGTAGGAGGCAGCTGATCGATGTTTTTCTCCCATTGATGTTTCTGTCTTCTCCCTACCTCTCTAAAAAAAAAAAAATCAATAAAAAAATATATTTTTTTAAAGGTCATTGGTTTATAAGAATATGTAATAACTTCAAAATGCAATGGGTATTTGATTTTAAAGCGCCTTTAACATTTATTTAAAAAGTTTTTCGTACTCGTTTAATAGTAACTTATCTGGCCACTGGGGAAAGCAAGCCACAAAACTACTCCACAATGTGTTAACTATTCAGCCTTCCTTTTACCCAGCGAATACGTATTGAGCACCACTCTTGCCTGGTGAACCAAACAGGCAAAAACCCTGGAGTTTATATGCTGGTAGGGGAAGACAATCAAGAAACAAAACGCATAAGTAAATATATACATTTTAGATGATGATCCTGTGGTGGCAGAAAAACAACAATGGCGATCTGAGTGCTGGGTGAGGCACAGAGTGAGTTACAGCTTTACTTATGCAGAGAAAGCAAACCATACGAAGGATCAGCAAGCTCAAAGGCTCTGAGGAGGGAGTGTGTTTACTGTTTTTGAGAAATAGCAAAGAGAAACACTGTGGTTGGTGCAGAATGTGTGGGGTGGAGGGGGGAGGAGAGGAGTAAAAGAGCAAGGAGAGAGACTCCAGATGAAGTAAGGCTTTGGGCCTTATGGGCTAATGCAACGATTCTGTGTTTCACTCTAAATTAGATGGGAAGCCAGTGGGGGTTTCCGGAAGAGGAGTGATCTGACAGCATTTAGAAGGGTCACTATGACCATTGTGCTGAGAAGAGATTATAGGGGAGTAAGGGCAGGAGCAGGGAGACTAGTTAAAGGGACTATCCAGATAATTTAGGGGCGAGATCATAAATTTCTTGGCCCGAGTGATAGAGGTGCTTATGGTGGTGATTTGGATTCTGCCAAGTATAGATGGATATAGATGAAAGTGATATCGGCCGAGACCAGTTTGGCTCAGTGGATAGAGCGTTGGCCTGCGGACTGAAAGGTCCCGGGTTCGATGCCAGTCAGGGGCATGTACCTTGCTTGCGGGCACATCTCCAGTGTAGGGTGTGCAGGAGGCGGCTGATCGATGTCTATTTCTCATCGATGTTTCTGACTTTCTATCCCTCTCCCTTCCTCTCTGTGAAAAATCAATAAAGTATATTAAAAAAAAAAAAAAAGAAAGTGATACCGAATTTTTGGACTGGAACCCGGATTCTTTGTCCGCCGGATTCAAAGAATGAATCCACAGATAGAACACTATATAGCATAAATCTTCATTAGATTTATTGAAGAACAAATACAGCCTCTCACATGGAGAGAGGGAGAGTCCCACAGAACTGACTCCCACTTAGGGAGGGGGAAAGGGTCCCACAGAACTGACTCCTATGTAGGGAGCAGGAGAAGGGTCTCCTGGTTTCCTCTTCCCAACGGCTTATAAAGGCTGCAGATCCTGGTGCCTTGTTAGTCCCTCTGATTGGTCACTATTCCCTTAGACTAGTTACCATAGTAACTCCTAGACTCAAAGGTTGAGCCTCACATGGGTCATGTGAGGTTCTTCCCCCTCCTTCCTTATGGTTTCCCTATAGCCTTTGGGCTTTCTTCTTCTCCTTCTGAATCAAGGGCTTCCTTCTCTTTATTTTGTAAATAAAGACCTTTCTTGGCTACTTCCAGTTCTCTTTTCTTGAGGAAATACTAGTGGCCCGGTGCATGAAATTCACGCACATTAAAAGGGAGACCCACAGTCAAGTCCATACTCACTCACATGCGCCTCAAAATCGAATGAGACCCAGACTCGGCTGTGGGCCCCCTCCCCCTCATTGGGCTAGATCCAGACCTGGCCAGTCCCACCCTTGCTAGCCTCAGGTCCCCTGGCCCGGTGCCAGGATGGGGAGCATAGCCTGAGATCCCCCAGATGGGGTGGGGAGCATGCCTTGAGGTTCCCCGTCAAGCCCTGCCAGGTGGGGGACATGGCCTGTGAGCCCCTGTTAAGCTCTGCTGGATGGGGGGCATGGCCTGAGGTTCCCCATTAAGCCCTGCCAGGCAAGGGGGGTGCAGTCTCAGGTCCCCCATTAAGCCCTGCTGGGTGAGGGACGTGGCCTGAGTTCCCCTGACCCAGCAATGGGGGTGCACCTTGAGGACCCCATCAAGTCCTGCTGGATGGGGAGCACAGCCTGAAGTCCCCTGTCAAGCCCTACCTGGTGGGGGGCATGGCCTGAGGTCCCCCGGCCTTGTGCTGAGGCAGAGAGAGCAGCCTGAGGTCCCCTAACCCAGCACCAGGACAAGAAGCACACCTTGAGATCCCCCGTCAAGCCCTGCCGGGTGGGGGCCATGGCCTCAGGTACCCTGGCCTGGCACCGGGGTGGGAGTCGTGGCCTGAGGTCCCCTGTCAAGCCCCATGGGGGTGGGGGAGGGCGTAGCCTCAGGTCCCTGCTGATTGCTTGTTAAGGCTCCTTAAGGGAACCTGGCCTCAGCTGTGGGTGCAGCCATCTTTGTGATGGAGTGATGATTAATTAGCATATTCCCTCTTTATTAGATAGGATACCTGTTGCTGCTTCCTTGTCTTATGGAGATGTAACTGTCCTGGCTTCCTTGTGTTATGGAAATGTGCCTTCTTCCAGTCTGCAGCCCTGTGCTTTTCCATGGACCTCAATTCTAAAAATTCCCTAAGCCTGCCTATGTTCCCCAAAATTCCTGCTTCAAAAACAAGAATAATAAGATTTACAGGCAGATGAGATGGTGTGTATAAGAAAGAAGAGACAAGAATAACTCAAAGGTTTTGGCCCAAACAACTGCAAGCATTGAGTTCTTACTCAATATTGGGGTCCAGTAGGAAGGAACGTATGCACTGGGAAGGATCCAGCGTTTTAGATATCTCAAGAACGAGATGTCTGCATTCAGGTGGAAATTTCTGAGATATAGACTGGGGTTCTGGAGAAAGCTCAAGATGGGCATGTAATATAAGTGAGCAAAACATCATTCTTCTACAGTAAGCATTCTAGCAAACGTGGTTTCTTTGGAAGTATCGCAACAAACCTTTTTATATTATTGGAAAGTTGTGAGAACAATATAAGCAAACGAGCCCACATTTCACAAATGTAATTAGCAAAATTCAATTACATTTTAAACACTCATCTACTCATCAGTTCAACAGATAGTTAGGGTCTGCTTCCTAAATATCTGTGCAATGAGGATACAAAGGCACAAACTACATCCTCAAAACACCCTGGTCTGGTCGAAGTGACTGCTAATGAAACGGAATTTTTGGACTGGAATCCAGATTCTTTGTCTGTTGGAATCGAAGATGAACCCACGGATAGAGAGTGGTATAGCAAAGGTGGAGATTTATTGAAGAACAGACTTCCACGTGGGGAGAGGGAAAGAGTCCCACTGAGTTCTTTTTCCCTGTGGCTTATAAAGGCTGCAGATCTTGGTGCCTTGATATCTCCTCTGATTGGTCACTATTCCCCTAGACTGGTTACTATAGCAACTCCTGGGCTCAAAGGTCAAACCCCACTTGGGATGTGTGAAGTTCTCTCCCCCTTCCCCCTCCACTTCCTTATTGTTTTCCTATTCCCTCTGGGCTTTCTTCTTCTCCTTCTGGATGAAGGGCTTCCTTCTCTTTATTTTGTAAATATAGACCTTTTGCTGTTCCCATCTCCCTCATTCTATGGAAATGTACCTGCTGCAGCTTTTCAGCCCCCCTATTCTATGGAAATGTACCTCCTGTGCTTCCTCCAAGGTCCTCTTAAATTCCAAAATTTCTAGAATTTCCTAAACCTGTCCTATTTTACCCCTAAAATTCCTGTTTCATTAACAGGCTGTACAGTGGGGTGAATGTTCCTGGAGAGGCTGTCTTGGTTGTAGTGGGACTGAAGAGAATGTGCAAAGACATGTCAGTGGTTGGGCAGCTTACAGACTAGTTGGAGAAACAGAAACACACAAGTGAAGGAGCTCTAAAGGGTGTAAACAATCCTTCAAGACAACACAAAAACAGTATCAGGAAGCAGCAAGCGAGCACTTGCCCAATGCAAATATTTGCGTTAGGGACTCAAAAGATGATGAAGTCTTTCCAGGCTGGGGAAGCAGGGAACACTTTGTTTGGGTGGGTTTTGACTTAGGGCCTGAAAAAAGTGAACGCGGCTCCGTGGTTGAGCATTGACCTATGAACCAAGGGGTCATAGGTCAGTCAGTTCTAATCAAAACATATGCCCAGGTTGTGGGCTGGATCCCCAGTGTGGGATTCTCATCATTGATGTTTCTATCTCTCTCTCTCCCCCTTCATCTTTGATCTATACTAATAAAAGCCTCGTGGCATCTCACGCTTGTGTCATCACAAGATGGCTGCCCCCACATCATCACAAGATGGCCAGCAGGGGAGGGCAGTTGTGGTGGGCGATCAGGCCGGCAGGGGAGGGCAGTTGGGGGCAATTGGGCAGGCAGGCAGGCATGGGGTTATGTGAGAGGGATCCCAGATTGGAGAGAGTGCAGGCTGGGCTGAAGGACACCCTTTCACCAGTGCACAAATTTCATGCCAGGCCTCGTTCGTGTGTGTGTGTGTGTGTGTGTGTGTGTGTGTGTGTGTGTGTAATCAGAGACAGGTTATCTTGAGAAAAGGTGATGGTGGGGTTTTCCTTTCATTCTAAGAGGGATGAGATGCCTGATAAGGGTTTTAAGTAAGAATGACAGGTTAAGATCTGAGTTTTGAAAATATCGCCTTAGCTGTAATACAGAGCAGATGACCAAAGTTAATTCTGGAAGACATGATAAGAGACTGCTATAAATGTTTTTGCTATGAGATTGGTTGTAAGGATGGGACATTCACTTGAACTATTTAGCGAAGAGTATGATGTGTAGGGCTAGGTCTGGGTAAGAGGACTTGGTTGGAGATTTGGGGGTTGTTTAGGAGGCGGAAGTGATAGCCCTAAAAGTAGATAAAATCTCAAAGGGAGAAAGAAAGTATAAAGAGGGAAAAAAAGCAGAAGGTTAAGGACTAACCATCATTTAAATACTCACTTTAAGGAGCAGCAAAATCCTGAAAAGGGGACAGATGGAAGAACGAGGGGCCACAGGCATAAGAGGAAATAGGCATTAATGTGCAGAAAGAAATATCTTAAGTTAGATAAGAATACCCTGCATTCTTTTATATATATATATATTTTATTGATTTTTTACAGAGAGGAAGGGAGAGGGATAGAGAGCCAGAAACATCTATGAGAGACAGACATCGATCAGCCGCCTCCTACACGCCCCACACTGGGGATGTGCCCGCAACCAGGATACATGCCCCTGACTGTAATCAAACCCGGGACCTTCCAGTCTGCAGGCCAACGCTCTCTCCACTGAGCCAAACCGGTTTCGGCATACCCTGCATTCTTATGCACTGTTACTTTTCATAAAGCTTTCATTAAATTATCTCACTTGATAAAAGAATCCAAGTAGACATAGCAAACATTATTAAACACTAGTCAAATCTGCTATCCTGATTCCCTATGTGCCAAATGGAGGTGGTAAGAACTAGGTTATCTCTTTTGGAGCATAGGTTGAGAAAGTGCCTTAAAAATCACCTAGTTTCCAACCACTTCATTTTATAAATGAGGACAGCTAGGCCTCTGGAGAAGTGCACTTCTGAGGTCAGACAACGACTTAGTAACAAAGCTGAGACAAAGAAACGGATCTTCTTGAGTTTTAATTTAGACTTTTCTCTTCCTGAACTCTATTCATTTATTCTAAGAGCATGAATATAATGAAAACAACGACATGGATATTAAATGTCTACGTTTTTAAAAAATTAATATTTTATCTTAAGTTGCCAAGGGTCTATATTAAAAAAAAAAACTACTTATAATCCAAATTGATTCGAGAGAATGCTCAGTTCAAATGATGCCCTCCTGAGGCCACTTGATCCACTCAGACGTTTCCTATCTTTCAAAGCAAAGGGCCAGTGCAACTCTGAAGGACATTTCCTGCCATCATCCCAATGAGAATGAACCACTTTGTCTTCTGGGTTCTCACAGAGTCAGCGTTTTCCAAACTTCAGGTGGAAACGTCCGTGTGTCAATGCACCAATTCAGTGGGTCGCTCCCAGAAAGAGAAATAGAACAGATAACATCAGTGTGCATCGCATACAGTGGTGGTGAAGTGGAATTTTTGGTCTGGAACCTGGATTCTCTGTCCGCCGGAATTGAAGAATGAATGAATCCACGGACAGAGAGTAGTATAGCAAAGGTGGAGATTTATTGAAGAACAAGCACAGACTCCCACAGGGGGAGAGGGAAAGAGTCCCACAGAACGGACCCCCACATCGGGAGGGGGAAAGGGTGCCACTGAATTCTTTTTCCCTGTGGCTTATAAAGGCTACAGATCCTGGTGCCTTGATTATCCCCTCTGATTGGTCACTATTCCCTGAGACTGGTTACTATAGCAACTCCTGGGCCAAAGGTCAAACCTCCCAGGGGATGTGTGAAGTTCTCCTGTCCCTCCAACCCCCTCCTTCCTGATTGTTTTCCTATTCCCTCTGGGCTTTCTTCTTCTCCCTCTGGATGAAGGGCTTCCTTCCTTTATTTTGTAAATAGAGGCCTTTTGCTGTTCCCAGCTCCCTTGTTCTATGCAAATGTACCTCTTGCAGCTTTTCAGCCCCCCCTTATTCTATGGAAATATACCTTCCGCTACTCTGCAGCCCTGTACTCCCTCCATGGTCCCCTTAATTCCCCAAATTTCCCAAACCTGGTCCTATTTCACCCCTAAAATTCTTGTTTCAGTCGTAACATTATTTTCTGAAGCTTTCGCTTCATTCATGTGTGTGTGCTGGATTGCAGTATAAAATGTAAAAAGTGGCCGAGACCGGTTTGGCTCAGTGGATAGAGCGTCGGCCTGCGGACTGAAAGGTCCCAGGTTCGATTCCGGTCGGGGGCATGTATCCTGGTTGCGGGCACATCTCCACTGTGGGGCGTGCAGGAGGTGGCTGATCGATGTCTCTCTCTCTCATCGATGTTTCTGACTCTATCTCTCTCCCTTCCTCTCTGTAAAACATCAATAAAAATATATTTAAAAAAAAATGTAAAAAGTGTGGCAAGCTTGGAGGATTATAGAGTAAGACACACACCTATATCCATATAACTCAGGTTTGGGACTGTCCCCACCTTTCTATCCCTCCTGCCCAACATACTCCTTGGTAGGGACTCAGGAGATGAAGAGTTATTATGAGAAGAAGGAAGAACAGGTAGGTTGGGGAGGAAGTGAGTACTTGAATTAAGTATAACTTACTTTAGTCTTCTTTACTTTGGATGTGAATATTAATTTTTTTTTCAACTGAGTATTGACCTCAGCCAAGCAAGACCGTGTGTTTGGCATGTGTGTCTCCCAGTGACCTTCAGTGTCCTGGGCGATGTGGTATAAATAACACTTCCTGCTAATGTTGCAGCTGTCATTCAAGGATCTTAAATTGCTCCAGGAGCAGGATCTGGCGATGAGTGGCTGGCTCCACTTGGGCAGGTGCGCGAGTTAGAACCAGGGACCGGCTGAAATCTCTGGGGCTCCAGGCTGACGCCTCCCTCTCTTCCCGCCCCCTCTGCTCACCCTCTCGTGCCCTCAGCCCATTGACCCTGCCTTTCTGTGAGCTTGTGTAATGGTAAACAGAGTTTGCAGGGATTCCAGTGGACGGGGAGGTTGCTGTTTAATTCGAGCCGGCTCTGATGTATAATGGCGGGGGGAGGTGGGAGAGAGCCATGGAAATAAAGACTATCGATTTAAGCAATGCTAGGGTGGAAAAGGCAGGGGAGAAAACGGTGAAGGCCCTGACTAGAGGTTTGGGATCAGCCCAGGAGATGAGAGATCCCTCTGGCTAGTAGCTCTTTTAAGATTTGCACTTGACCTAAAGAGGCTATTTGACTGTCTATGTGTGATACTTATTCTGTGTTCACTTGTTCATTTCTCCCTTCTGGCCATACATACTTGGTTGTGTGTGTGGTGTGAGTGAGTTTGTGTGTGTATGTGTGGTGTGTGTGTATGTGTGGTGTGTGTGTGTATGTGTGGTGTGTGAGTGTGTATGTGTGGTGTGTGAGTGTGTGTGTATGTGTGGTGTGTGTGTGTATGTGTGGTGTGAGTTTGTGTGTGTGTATGTTTGGTGTGAGTGTGTATGTGTGGTGTGAGTGTGTGTATGTGTGGTGTGAGTGTGTG